>JAUEKZ010022150.1:0-50167 GCA_031471865.1 Melibe leonina | reverse complement strand
AAAGTAAGATGATAGATCAATCCAAAAGATAAGAAACAGAAGTAGCGCCCACCAGAGGCGCCCGCCAACCGCCCGCAGATATACTTGCTGTCTGTCCTATGATAACACAGAAGAAGAAATATTTCACTGGTATTAGTATCACCAAAGGAGAGTTGTTTGTTGAGTGTTTTATGGCATGACTTACAATCTAACAGCTTTTAAGATACACCAGTGGCAAAGAGGAGAAAAACAAGACGATTGACTTGGGTCATAGAGCTGACAAATGTAGTCCCGATTCGAGACACCCTGATTTGTTAATTAAATTTGCATTAATTATCATCCCTTTACAGAATCGGGTTACCCTTGAGAGAGCCTTAGGTGTAGGTGAGCCTCTTACTAACTTACTTACAAGGGCCTGTGCGGACTGTGTACACATATTGCTTTGATCCCCGTCCTCGAAGCATTCAAAACTGGCTTCGTAGCTAAATTGGTAGATCATTGAATGGAATTAGTAGGTCAGTGGCTTGAACCCTTGCAGTGTCTTATCTAAGATATTAAAATCATCCTTTTATCAGCTATCTTAACAGGCTTGGGCATTATGGCTTCAGCCTTTCACTGCGGGGTCCAATTCTTACCACACATAATATGCATAATCTAGAAAAATGACGTGTTATCATACCAGATACATAAGATTTCAGTGGACTGACATATGCCATTAAACTTCAGGCTTTTGGCATATGTCAGTCCACTGAAATCTGATTTATCTGGTGTGAGAAGCTGTACGTTTTGAATATTGTGCATAGTATTTGATTAGGTTAGGATTAGAGATCGCTGTGGAAGGCTAAGACTGGTTGGCCCAGCTGTTGGCGGGTTCATACTGTACAGTAAGTTGTGAGTGGCGCAACAAAGGTGAGTAAGAGTAAGAGGCACTCAGCCTTCGTAATGGTCACAACAGTTACCGAATGAGGGTTGAGTGGGGAGAGATGAGATGTGGTGTGTCAGTGAAAGACAAGAAGAGGGAGTGCCTTTTGACACAAAGCACTAACTAAATGAATGATGCTATGCACAAAGAAGAGAGGTTAAATTGTTTAGTAATTCCCCTCTCAGCATTCTCATGGCGGGAACGTGCCCATAGTAGGATTTATCTTCTGGAACCAAACGTCTAGTGGTTGCTGAGTTTTACTGTTGTAACTGGGTGAGACATTCAAGTAGTGAGCCCTTCCGTTTATCTCTGTGCTGCAGCAGCAAATTAACTTGTCGAAAAAGCTCTGCCTTTGATATGACCTACATTATGTTAAAAAGGGATTCAACAGTCAACAACCAACCAAACTAGCATTTAGAATTAGTAATAGTAATAGTATTAGTATTCATGCTATATAAATTCAGGCATTTGAAACTGAAAGTAAAAACTAAAAGATAATGAACCAGACATAGAGTTAGAAGTGGAAGAGAATGAATGAGACAAATCTTTGCATTAATTAAAGGTGTGTGTCCACTGGTAGGTTTTAGGAATAGAAAAAAGGAATGGAAATGTCTTGGGCATTTCAATTGGTGCAATTTTGGAATCGCACCAATTGAAACACTCAAGACTTCCATTCCTTTTTTCTATTCCTAAAACCTACCAGTGGACACAAACCTTTAATCATAAGATTTAAAAAATGCAACATAAAAAAAAAACACAATCAAAACTTCTATTCTTATGTTTATTTGAATTTCCAGCATATTATTATGTACATCACATCATAGCTATTTACATGTAGGATGATTATGCAAATTTTCTCCTTGCCTTGCATCTCAAGAATACATAATAATGTTATTAGCTTGAACTTTAGGACGGAACTAAAAATTCACATTAAAACTTGGACTTTTTACTCCTCTTTATTAACGCATTCCTTAGGGCAACCTGAAAATAATTTTAAAAAAGGGATAACCATGTAAGTTTATGGACATGACAATGACAGTGCGTTGAAAAGAGTAAGGAGATATTTTCTAATGTATGAGAAGTATTCACTATGTATGACACTCACATAATCTTCACATTTTAGAGCAAAGTTATTTCATTTCTATTCCTAAATCTCAACCTTTTCCAAGCCAGTCATCACGTCACATTTAACACTTGCCCCAAACAGGGTACTTGAAGCCTGCTAGATTTCCTTTCTTTATCTACATATATCTATCTCGAGAACGTAGTTACAAGAATGCTGCTCTATGTCCTATTCAAGAGAGGGTGATTAATCTTTTCAAAAGGGGTAAATGTGACTTCATCAACTATCCTTTTGGAACCAACCACTGGCTTCTCTTTCCCTTTGATAAATCAGAATTAATTTCTTCAACTCCCAGCCAGAATCCCCATTGACAGGAAATTCATGCACAAACACCTAGATGAAACAGTTCTATTTTCAAAATCAAAAGGACAGAAAAGTCCAAAAGCCACAATCTGTAGTCCATAGTACCTGTTTATTAGTTATAGTTAACTTGTTTAACCGATGTGGTATCAATTAAAAATAAAATAAAATAAAATTTAACAACCATTGTAAATATGCTTGCAATTCCAATAATTTTTTTTCTCAGATTATCATATAATATTAGAACACTTGTGATGATAAGAATACATACCTGTTTGTCCTTGAAGGAACGTCCCGCTTTCCTCCTCCTGATTTTGTGTTTGACCATATCGAATGTCTTTTTCTTCATCTTCTCTTTGTTGCTAGTACTGGCAAAAGGATTCAGCCTTTGTGGCCCATGGGCGAATTTCTCTCTCCCTTCACGTCCAGCCTGTTAGGAAAAAAAAAAGGATCAAGATGTTTTCCCACATAAGATCTCAAGTACCAAAAGAAGATTCGTCAAACAGTGCCGTACCCAGTATTATTTCAAACATTTCACCTCTCTCTCACCTCATTGATGTGGTCCAACTTAGATCAAGCAATCATGAATGGATTCACAAAGAGTCAGCACAACTCATGACTCGTACTTATAGAGTAGAAAGGTTTATTTGAGTTTTAAGTGGCATAACTACTGCTTAGCAACTTCCACTTTTAAAATAACTTTGCAATACCCTTTGAACAACTTCACCATATCTTTCAAGAGGCATTTGGCAGTCACATAATATCAATAAGTCATAGTGAATATTTAGCTTGGCATTTTTAGGAGTATTTTTAAAATTTCGTTTTGTTTTTGTTTTTTGTTTCTTTGTTTTGATGTAGTTTCTTCTTCATTTTTATTATGTCATTTCAGAATTAGTAACAGAACTCTAGTAATAGTAATAGAGAATAATGGTGGAGATGAAAGAAAAATAATTTTTCCATGAAACGATTTTGTGGCGGAATGTTCTCTGCTATTACAAAATCAATCGGTCTCTAACTTCCAAATAAAAAATACATTCCCGTCCCTTAGAGGAGGTTTATATTGATAATTTGAGTCAGATTTGACATGTTTATAGGTGTTTTTCAGTCGTTTAAATTTTCACTTTTTTGTCATTTTCTTGAATTTTCTTAAACCAACTGTTTTAAAGACAAGGCCTTTGTTCCTCTCATGGTGCTCAATAGTGCAAGGGTAAAAGATACTTTTCTCCCCCACAAAATAGTGTGAAATCTTTTCTTGTAAAGCCAAATACAAGCAAAGTGTCCCAGACATTACATCATTTTAAAACTACACAACTGATTCTAACAGAATGAATAATAAAATGACCTTTTGTGGGGAAAAGTGTACCACAATACCAATGATTAAAAAAAAAAAAGCCCTTTTGCCAGCAGCACATCAGTGTTTCTCGCCTACACGTCCTAAGAATGGAATCGTTAACAGAAACAAGACAAAATTCATTCTCAAAGAAAAAATTCTTTATAAAAAGTGAATTATGAAAAACAAAATCCACTTTCGTCTATAAGATTCAATATGAATGCTGCTGTGAGGTAGTATAAAAAGAAAATGCATTGCCAATTCCCAAGTTTTCAAGAAACTTACATTGAATATTGAACATTATGATGCAGGCAATTTTTTAGCTAGCAGCTAGCGAATGCACTAAGCAGCCAGCTATAAATGAATTGAAAGCGTGTGAACACTCCAAATTCTATTTATTGTAACGTCTGGCATTGAAGCTAAACATAAATGTAGCAGTAATAACATATTTACTAATTTTTCACAATACATTTTTCTAAGATACATGGTAAAATTATGGAAACTGCATAACAAAGAAGAGACTTTATCAAATCATACATACCATTACAGTAGACAGCCGTGACTCCCGGTCATGCAGTCTCTTCTTATGAACCATCTCAATATCTCCAAGACTTGGAAGCTCACTGAAGGAAATTGCAATCAAGTATTTATTCGAAATCTTCCCTGATAATGGCAACAACAGCAAAATAGAACCTGTAGGTAGTATTTCTTTCTTTCTTTTGAACTTTATTCTAAAGGCTGTAAAGCCACAAGTTCAGATTTACAAACGTTCCATGTGAGTGAAGTCCTAATTAGCCAGTGGCCAAATGTCATCTGGTTTAGATAACACAACTTGTTTTGACATAAAAGGATACTGGCATCGGCGTATCCGAGCTCAGTGACATAACATTTTCTATTGTTGTAATTTGATTGTTTAACTCAAGATTGGGTATATCATAATCTCATTGAATCTCAAGGAATGTGCTATGTGCTTTCAGTGGAATATCTAATAGCCGCAAGGTCTAAACATAAATAAACCAATTAGCAAAAATTTTAAACAAAATTCAGTCACCATATATAATATGAGATAAATAAACTCAAAATCATGAAATAATAAAATTTAAGGCGATGCCTATTTCTCACCTTTTCTCTGTGTTCTCTTCCTCTCTCTTTCTTTTCCTTGCTTTTCTTGCAGCTCCAGCTGATTTTGCAAATGGCAGTTCTTTTGCTATCTGCTGTCTCTCAATGGCTTTGAAGTCTTCATCAGTCATGATCTTAGAAGCAGAGACTTCCTCTGCAATTTTTCGCTTTTCTGCCAATTCCTCTGGTGTTTCCTTATTTTTCTCATCCTGTAAAAAGAACCCGTAAAATAACAGAAAATGCAAGTCAATGAAAGCTAGTTTGCATGGTAAATATTTTTATGTACAATTTTAATCATTCTTGTTTAGATATATTAACTACTATAATTTTTAATTTTAAATATTCAAATTTTGGTTCTGACATTTTGTTTTTACGCCATTGTTTGCTTCGAACCATACCATCTCAATAACTGAACTCAAAATCGAACTGGTCTTTATCTGTTGTTTTAAGAGCATTCTCACCTGCTCTTCATCAGAGTGATGAATGTCAACCCAATTCTCGTCATCACTGTCATCATCATCGTCCTCACTAGCAGATTCCCAATCATCTAAATATGCAAGGATTACAAGGCAGCAGAAGATGAACATAACATAAAAAAAAACAAAAAACATATAGAGCAAGAGCTAAAAAACAAATTTTACATCCTTTGCTAGTATTTGACCAAATTTAATATCAAAGCTTATAGAAGCCTCTGCCTGAGAACAGATCACCCAAAAACATGACTGTCTCAAAATATGGTTTTTCCAGGAAACAGAATTTTTCCATTTTTTCAGAGGGCCATGTTCTACTATGGAGCCTTCTGTACTTCAATGAAAGCAGCAAGAAAAATACACGGAAAGCTTGTCTGATGATACACCATATCACAATAAAAACTCTACAAAAAAATAATCTATTCGGTTCCATTTGAAATGATGCATACAAGTAAAAGCCTGATTCAATGAAAACTACCAAATTTAAGTCCAAATTCAATTCATAATGATCAAATCATGATACAATACCATAGGTGACCAATGGAGTAATTACAGTTTTGTAAACCTGTTGAGTACTTTCCTTAAGTATCAGTGACAATAACCTAGAATACTGAAAATGTTATCTAATAATCAAAGTGGCTTATTCCCTCTATTTGATGGGGACATACACATATATCTGGCAGAATATTTTTGTGCTTGCATTTTTTCAAGAAAAAAATAGAAGACAGAATGAGCTCTCTCTTTAAGCAATTTAAATTCTATGTAGCATTTTTTTTTTTTCATTGATACCTTGATTTTTTTTATCCTCAGCCTCTTTTCCCATATTTTCTGGAATCACTTCTGCTCCTGCAATAAACGTTTTGGCATCTCTTTGGCCGTACTGCAATACCTTCACTTCTTTCTGAGACTCAGTTGGTTTACCCTGTAAATAATTGTTTAAAAATTAGCACACATGTCATAAAGATATTGATAACAGTGTTGGTTACTCCACATTAAAAAAAAAAAGCATGTTATTTGAGTTATTTCCTTAAAAAGATAAATGAGTCATACCCGATCCTTCCTTAGCAACATAGAGCGATTGGTTTGCCGGAACAGCTGGATTAGAGATCTGGCCCCCATAAACACAGCTGGTAACGAGAAGGTCAAATTACAGATAAGTTAAAGCAGAAAAAACAATGCAAAAAAGATTTTAAGCCTGTAAAAGAGAAACTGATAAAAAAAAGCATAAAACATATATACATCTCATACAAAAGAGAAATCATTATCCCTTTAATAACAATATACTATATAGACCAAACATATTTATAAAAAATTCTTTGTCAGAGATATCTACTTAATTAAATTAACCTCAGAAACGTAGGTACAGCTTGTTTATATCTGTAACAGTTTGCTTGTCAGGAATATGTGGACGAGGGTAATAATTAATTTGAATACCAAAAAAAAGGGATAAGTTTGAACCAACCTTTATCTTTGTGATTTTTGTATTGCGTCAAATCTTGCAATAAGTCTTCAGACATGGCAAGCGGGCATCGTACACAAATCTCTTTGACAGCATTGAGTCCGACAGCCATCACTTCGCCGGAATTTCTCTCTGTGATGAAATTGTTGGCAATGGTCATCAGAACTTCCTCCATGGTATCAGGTGGAACCAGGTCGTGGCTGCCTTGTGCCAAATACAATAGTAGCCGAGTAACCTAGTGAGATCAAAAGAAAGACCCTCATAAGTGATGGAGAAGATTGTGGGAAATTAAGAACAGAGATCTCAGGTTGGGACATTATGTTTGGGATGAGGAAATGTCATAAACTGCATAATAATCATGTAGTCCCTATGTGAAATGAGAGCATGAACATATTACACTGCTACTTTGACACCACTCCAAAAAAAGATATCGTATAGGGAGTAATTCTATACACCAGAAAACTTACCTCCCTTTGATGGGGTTGAATGAATCGTTTCATGAATGGATAAAAATTCAATAAGAGCAGTTTGTGAATTCCAATCATCCTAGATATCAAATCGATCAACATAAGTTTGACTTCAAATCTCTCTGTTGATTTTTCAAGTTGGCGGAAAAGTTTCTCACTGAAACCTTGGGGGTCGTGAATTAGATGATGTGCTGAGGAGTCAAACACTTCCTTAAAATTTTTCTTCTTCTTGTGTTTGTTCACAGCTTGCAAAGCTCTGTCCAGCTTTCTTTTCCTTTTCTTTGTTTTCTTGCCCACACGGTGACTTAACACCAAATCTTTTGCTGTTTTCTTTGGATCATCATCTTCTTCATCACTGCTGTCTTTGTCTTCTGAATCCTCAGTAACTGAAAGAAAATTTTACATACAAGTTATTTTGTTTGTCTTACAAAGAATTATGAAGATACAGTTGAATAAGTTTCTCAAAATATGAAGACAATATATAAGTATAAGTGTTCATTGTAGTCTAAAAAATTGTAAGTATTTAAGCTGGAAAACATTTTTTTTCAATCTGCATGCAACATCTTATTTTTATTTCAAAAATAAAATTCATATAAAAACATTTGAAATTTTTATGCAACTCTCAGATTTCAACCATTACACACACTGGAAACAAAATCTAAGAAACAACTCTAAGAGAATTAAAAAAAAATAATCTAAATTCCTCCATAATTTGTTCTTTACACGGCAAAAATATGAACACACAATAGAAAAAAACAACCCAAAAATATTACCCAGAAAAAACTTCAAGGCAGCCACCATGACCTTTGTGATTTTTGAAAAGCAAGCTGTGGTAATGACATTCACAGTCTTTGAATCCTTCCAAATGTTCCGTCTGTACAGTTCCACCATGATATCAAGAGCCGTTTTGACAGTCACAGTATTGTTCTCTTGAAGCATGGAAAACATGAAGTTCTGTAAGGCAGCATTCAATTTTGCATTCTTGTGTTTGGCATTCACATTCTTAATGTCAGACACTATATACTGGTACACAGTCTTCCTCAACAGCTTGTCCTCACACTTCAGAAGCTTGAAAAACAGCTGTAAAACTTGTGTGGCTGATATGAGCTCCTTGTTTCTCAGCATGATTAAGGCTTTCACTAAGGTCTGAAAAAATATCAATTATTAAGAATTGAAAAACCATTAAAAGTTTGACCTTTATTAAACCAGAGGATATCATAAACATATTATCAGAGGTAAAAATTATAAGAAAAAGAATTTGGTATTTCCAACAAATAACAATGAAAAATCTGTTGCCTAGATTTCGCAAAATATTGGTGTTGCTTGAAATGAAACACAGTTGAAGTAATAACACTACTAAATATTGATACAATAATAATAATGCTCAGCACAATGCTTTTCAAGCTTGGCATTTTAAAAACACAACAAGTGTAAAATAAATATGCAAACAAAAAACAAAAATTTTAGGAATGAATGAAAGATCATGAATTAAAAATTAAACAACATACCGGTAGGATATAAGCCATCAAGATCAAAATTTCATTATTTTAAAACAAACCGCAAATGTTTTTACCATTCTCATTGTCCTGTCCAGAACTGTGCTATAATTCTTCAACAAATCTCCTAACTGGTCGGAAAAGTCTGTAACATCTTCTTTGTAACAATGGCTGACCTGTATTCCGATGAAAAGAATTATTTTAGAAACTACTGAAAAACACAACAAAAGTAATCTATGAATCACTCTACGCATGATTAAAAATGTCAATGACATTACAATGTCAAAGGAAAGAGAGGCAAAAATGTAACGTTGATAATAATGAATATTGGGGGGAAAAAAAGTGAATAAAAAATTAAATTAAATCTGCAGTTTACAATAGATGATTTGCAAAAAAAAAACCCAACAAAGCCATAAATAACTTACCTGTGCCAAGAACATTATTGTTTCATCAAGTCTTTCATTGTACTTGTTTGGCTGAAGTTCAAATGTCTGCAACAAGCTTTGATAGTACTGCCATTGCTTCAAAAACTGTAAGGCAGAGAAATTAAAAAAAATAAATCATTACTTTAAAACAGATGAGGAAAAGTGATGATAGATTTCAAGTATTATATTCAAGGAGCTTTCTTCTATGATTTGCCATGCATTAACGACCTAATTAAAGTAGTAGTGAGGTTTATAGACTGGCCAAGTACTTAGTTAACCCTTGACGTGCGCTCGTGCCGTGACCTACTGGCATGGTGAACTCATTACCCCTCAGTGCGGGGTTGCCCGGTCACGATAACATTGTTACATCCCCTCCGTGCTAGCTTGCCGTGGTACGTAACGTTTGTTTACCGAAAACCATTCCTATGGTTTGTTAGGAACCCGTGATTTTTAAACAGAGCGATGGGAGAAGTTTACGTAGATGCTCTTTATTTTCATTATTAATTGATTTTTCATTGATATAACCTTGCGTAACATAAAGTTTTGTTTTAACTATTTTTTGGTTATTTTGTTGTCTAGGGGTGAAACTGGTGATTTTGAAGTCTTCAATGCTGATCGAGACTACAGACGAGTCTATTGTTCATCAGGGACACATCCGGATGTTACGAAAAAGACAGGCTGTAAAAATAAGCCACTTGAAACGTAATTTCATTTTCTAATAATGTAGACCAATGAGAATGCTATATGACGTTCACGCATCGCCAATTAATGTTATGGGGTAATTTTTAAATTATTTGGAGGGAGATTAAATCAGCTGTTTAAATGCGGCTCAGCAGCCAGGTTACACTCGCTATTACAACCGGGTGCACTTTTGATTATTTTCACCCAGGGTGCAAATAACGACAGCCATTTGAAAGAAGTGCAATTGGTAAGTCTCTCATTGCTTCTGGGTTTTGTAGCAAGACATTCAGCAACACCACTTTCAAGCATGAAAAAAGATAACAATAGGTCATTTTCAAGACTGTATCAGTATCAGGTCATTTTGCCAATGACCAGTGAAATGAAAAGTGTTTCCTCAGCGCTGCCTTGATCTTATGTGATGTAGAAACATTTTAGAAATTTTGAATTTTTTTGTTTTATACCCGAATACCCCAAGCTGCTGCCAACTTCGATATTATTAGCTTAGAGTTTTCATACCACATTAGATAATCATTTTAGATAGGAAAATAATCTGGAACACCGTTCTCCCACACACCAGACAACATTTATAATAACCTATGTAACCCAACAAGAACTAGATCTAGAAACGTATCCTAAGGTTGTGGAGCACTTACGTATTTAGAGCCTATGGATCTGGCAACCTGTAGACTATGGGCTTCTAGCCTCTTCCAAAACTAATGATCTAGGCATTTTTTTCTCTATAAGATGTGACCAAAATCCAATAAATCTGCCAAAAAACCCCACCAAACCACTTGATCATAGGAAAATAAAAGCACAAGACCTTAAGACAGTCCTAAAGCTGCCGACTAGTAGGCCCCTTTGGGCCTGTCTAATCCGGAGGCATACTTACTTCATCTTTATAAGACAACGGATCCCTTTTCATAAGATTCTGAAGTTGGGGTAAATTCGTAGCGAAATGGACGGACTTAGCCGTCATTTTGAAAGATAATAGAGTAGATAACGTTTAACTATAAAGTGTAAATTTTGGACATGTGTCTCTGTAGCTGAGGTACACACAGTGCAGTGCATACACAAAGTAAGAGAATTGTCGTGGTGTTTTCGTTTTTGATCGGTTATTTTTTACTTCTGTCGTCAAATTAGTGAACTTCATTAGTAGAGAGCCAACTTATATGCGTGCTTCTATATACTTTTTTTGTATACTCCAATTCGATAGAATTTTAGAGACATCCACATCTTAAAATAACACGAATTTAATAATCTTACGGCCTTAAAAGTCCTCTTAAGTTCCGTTTAACCTTTCATCCATTCCAATTTATTTACTAACAATTTGCTATTGATGTTGGTCGTTAAACGGAAGAAGAAGAAGAAGAAGAACTTATGTACTGAGCCACTTGTAAGTAAGGTTGAAGGTCAAAAACGTTGGTGTTGTCAGTCCATGTCAAGGTCCGTGTGTGAGCTCCATCCGAATCCGGTTGTTCCTTTCGATTCTAGGAAGACCTTCACTGGCCTTCAAAATGAATAGAGCGTTGAAGCTTACCCTGCAAAACCCTGCTTTGCGGGGTTTTGGTTCTACAAATGCTCTCAACACAGTCTCCAGACCACGTAAGTGACATGTCATTAATTTTTTTCTTAAGCCAAGGCACACCAGATATGTAAAACGATGTTCTGAGTAGACTCTCATTAGAGGTCTATATAGTCTAAGCTAAGAATAGATACGTCAGCCGGCTGTGGGCAAGACAGTCTGGACGTCTAATAGGAAATTGTTTCATTTGCTGCAACAATAGAAAATTAAAGGTACATCTCATCTAAATTGAATTAACTTGAAATATTATCTTTTATTGAAGAAGTATTGAATTGATTAGGTTGGCTAGATTGTGCTGCATGAGTATGTCATTTATCTATCTATCTACATGTTCCATTTAATTAGTCTATCTGTGTGTACAAAATTTTTGTTTGTTGCATTTATTCATTTCTTTTTCTATTCTTGCAGCCTTTTACTTACCCCTTGCAAGCCAGGTTCGGTGTATGGGTAGTGACCATGTTCCTGCTCATTTCAAACCCATTAAACAGATTGTCATGGAAAATAAGAGTCACATGAATTTCATGCCAGTTCCACGGGGCAGTTGGCAGGAGGACTACCAGAAGAGGCAAAGGACGAAAAATATAATGTTAATATCAACAGCTATTGCTTGTGGGCTGACATATTTTTATGTAAGTATGGTCTCAGCTAGAAGTCATTATAAATCAAAGTCATCACTCTTGTCTTAGGTCTTATAATACAGTCCTAGATCATTAACTTGTTTGATTTGATTATTTTTTTGCTGATATAGTATACCTATATCACATGTTCCTTGCTCTTATTGTTAGCCTGACACAGACACTGCATGGTGCTGTTTCAAGGAAAAATAACCATAACAAATTTTTTAAAATATATCTGCATGCAAAATTTTACTAATCTAGTCAAGTGAAACAAGGGGAGTGGTTGACAGGCCGGTATTATTACCAGACAAAATCAAAACAGGACATATAAAAAGTGATGTTTCGGCCATAGGCTTTCAACAGGACCGAGAGAACAGATAATAATTACATAATGAACATAGAAAGATGCAAATAAAAGAGACAAAAAATGAAGAAAGTGAAAAAGTTAGCCGATTCCTGGAGCAACAGGATAGACCCACAGAGCCAGGGCTGGAAGCCTGTTCAGGGAAGAATGACAGACTCAAATGGTGATGTGGGTGGTATGTATGTGTAGTGTGTGTACATGTGTGTCAAGTGACAGATGAAATCACGACCTGATGATGTGACGTTACATGCTATCAATATAAACCAGTTAGACAGATTGAAGGGAAAAACCACATCTTTGTCACAATTCTGTTAACGTTCATGCATGATTCAATTTTAAAAAACCCACCATTGTGACTTACCTTTTTTTCTGCCAAAGATTGATCAGTAACAATTGAAATTTTTCGGCACGTATAATGTTATCAAAGATTGTTATTGTTATGTTATGTAAATGCTTCGGAAGTTATGCTAGAAATATATCATGATTTTATTTCAGGACACATTTCTTAAGGTTTGGTATCTGTTTGACTCAGAAAAAAAAGAAGGCTTTACTTTGATTTATGAGTTTTGATTGAATGTTTTGGGTTTTATTTCTTAGGTAGCGCTAATTGCTACAGAGTGTTGATGTAATAAGGAATGCCACATTAATTGATACAAAGTCACTCTGTTGCAATTAACTAGACATTAACTGATACAGAGTGGCAATATAGGTCTATGGCTATGCAGACTATGCCATAATTTATACAGAACCTACCAAGGGTAAACCAACCAACACTGCAATGTGAACAACCTCTCCCCCCCTCCCCAGCATCACCCTCCAACCAATCACATTATCTATTATAATGCTCTTTGACTTTGTTATTGATTTGGCCTACTTGGTTCAGCCTCCAATTGTTTTTGGACCTGGCAAAGCTGAAACAGAAATGTTTATTTCCTTTTCCGCTCCTAGTCCTAGCGATGTCTGTTAGGTTGGTTGACTTCTTTGTAACAATCACATCATAAGTCTGCATAGATCTAGGCCTACATCATCACTACGTGTCAATTAGTGCCATTTCAATTGCCACCGAGGCACTTTGTATCAGTTGTTATGGCAACATGGTCAACCTGTACACAGAGTGACTCTCAAGTAACTAGGCATTAATTGATAGATCATCACTCTCTAGCAATTAACACAACCTTTTTATCAAATGCTTGTTTAAAAAAAAAATTATTTCCATTTTCCTCCCCTTTGAGTATTACTCTTTCTCTTTCAAGAATGAATGGTAGATAAAGCATAACCTTTGAGAAAAAAAAAGTGCACTGCATTAGAAAGCAGTAAAGAGCAGTTGAACTCTATCAACCATTGGAAAACTTTTTGGAGAGAACAGTATAATGTAAAAACCTGTCACTCAGCCAAGTCTTAAGCAAAGTAAAATTTTGTTGTATATACACAATCGTTAGCTAAGGTTATGTTTAATTGTTCAATTTGTGTCCAAGTGAAATCCGGGAATGGGGGTTTAGTGGATGGGCATTTAACTTAAACAAGGCTTTACAAGACTATGTTTCATATTTTCCACATGTTGATTTTTATTTTTCTAAGTAATATAATCAGTGGAGTCAAGATTGATAAAATCCTTGAAATATTGACTTTTAAGTGTTTTTAATCACTTGTATTAACTTTTTATGTTGTAAATTAAGTGGACTTTGTTCTTCAAAAGCACATTTGAGTTTTTTACCATAAGTTCCTTTGAATTAAAATACATTTTCCTGTCCCAAACAAAAACAATAAAAATACAATTTCAATGCAGAAATTCTTCAAAAGGTTAAGTTTAAATTTTTTTTGATTAAACACCATATCAGCTCATTTTGACCAGAAGTTTTACAAGTTCTCTTCGGACATCCCACCATTTTACTTAATGCTGGCACGAGTAATACAAACCTTTCTCATTTGTTGCTCTCCCAACCAGTTATACAAGTCTGGAGTCATCTATCTTCATGATTTCAGAAATTATAAATCTTATATTCCTACCGTTGTTCATGGACTAGCATCTACTACTGAAGGTACGACAAGAAGATTCGAAGATTTGGCAGTTAGAGTTTGACTGCACTTGTTTCATTGTGTGTAAAAGAGGCACTAACCACTTGTGTAATACTACATACATCTTTGACTCTTCACTTAATTCATTTGATTTTTCTTACACTTACACATTTGTTTTGGTGTTTCTGACCTTTCTTAGAATTTTTAATCCCTGTAATTCTGATTTTAGTTTTTAGACTTTAATTTTTTTGGTCGGATTGATGTATGGGTTGTTTAAGTCATGCTCGCTATAAGGCTATGTAATGTCTTTAGAAGTGAAAATGAATTGATTATATTAATAAATGTGTTATTGTTTTCTACCGTCATGTCCGATTTGCACGATCAGCGCCAACTCCTGAGTTGACTCCTGCACCGGAAGAGGTAGGATCAGGTGCATCTGGAGATGGGGGCTCTGTGCCACCCCCTGTAGTGGCAGCAGCACCTGTTCAAGATGAGGAAAAGCCAGCTGAGGAGAGTCCTGCTGAGGAAAAGCCAGCTGAGGAGAGTCCTGCTGCGGAAAAACCAGCTGAGGAGAGTCCTGCCGTGGAAAAGCCAGCTGTGGAGAGTCCTGCTGAGGAAAAGCCAGCTGTGGAGAGTCCTGCTGAGGAAAAGCCAGCTGAGGAGAGTCCTGCTGAGGAAAAGCGTACAGATCAGCCAGAAGAAGTCATTCCACCTCAACCAGCAGTGGAACTCCCAGACGTGCCTTCTCACGCTCAGTATTTATTGATTGGTGGTGGGACTGCTTCTTTTGGAGCTTTCAGGGCCATCAAGTCTCGCGACCCAAAGGCAAAGGTAAACAATGTTTCCAACTAGCATTTTAAAGCCTTGATTTGTGGGGTTTCTTCTAGGGGGATTTTTGCTTTTTTTTGGTCTAAAACGTCACCTACTCAAATTTTTTGTTTGTTGCTTTTAAGATCTATTTAATGAAAAAACTAATCCTATAATTTCAATCCTCATCTTTTCCAGTCATCTTCACTTCCCTTGTCACTATTGAAATATGTATAAAGAACTACTCATGTTTTTTCTTTTCAAGATTTTGATTGTGGGAGAAGAAGATACAAACCCATATATGAGACCACCTCTATCGAAGGAGCTCTGGTTTAATGAAGATAAAGTAGAGGTTGAGAACCTTCAATTCAAACAATGGAATGGTAGAAAACGAAGGTAAATTTATTCATACTGCTTTTTCAAGATTACATTATTAGATATTATGTCATTATTTGTTTTAAGATTTCTTAAATTTCTTATACCATTGCCGATATGTTTTGTAAGGCTGGGGAATCCTGATACTTAGTGTTTTTTTGTGAAAAACTAAACGCTGATAACAACACTGTCACTAGATGTTCAATTGTAGTTTATTATTGAAAATCTGAGTGTTACTTTATTTTTCCAATTCACAGCGTGTTTTATGAACCAGATGAATTTTTTGCGGACGCTCGTAAAATTGAAACTTTGGAAAATGGAGGGGTGGCTGTTCTGAAGGGAAAGAAGGTTAGTCTTAGAACTTATAAGATTTTTAAACTAATTATTGATTTTCTTTCTTGTTTGTCTTATACCTTTGCCTTTCAAATATTCCTTTTGAAGTATTTCTCTTTTATAAGGCTCTAAATGCTTTTGTCAGTAAATTGTAATTCTTATAGACTAGGCATTAGAGATTTGGGCCATAATTTTTTTTGCTTTTCCATATTTTTAGGATTTTTCATGACAAATGGTTAAATTCACATATGCTGTAGCGTTGTTATTGTTTTTATTAGATTGCCAATTTCATTATAGATGAAAAAACAACTTTAGGATGATGATCTTCATCTTACAAATTCTTTTCTTATTTGTATTCTCCTCTTAGGTGGTAAAATTGGATGCAAAGAAGAAGAAAGTTTGGCTGGCTAGTGGTGAAACATTGACTTATGATAAATGTTTAATAGCTACAGGTACATAATTCCTTAATCACACCTTAATGAATGAATAGATAGATGGTTTTGTCCAAAATGAGTAGATTTTTTTTCAACAGTTATGAGCAAAAATACAATAGAAAGTAGATGTGAACCCATTTGCATGGTTTGACAGGGCAGACCAGGAGTTTTGTCTGTTTAGGATTTTACTCATCTGATGGCACAATCTGACCTTGTTGGTTTCAAAACTAAAGATATTACAATAAATACTGTCAATTATGAACACCTGTTATTTTAGATTTTCAATGAAAAATTTCTTTTCTTTAAGTAACATTTATGTCCAATTCTGGTCGCAACCTGTGTTTTTTTTTGCCTTCCTTGTTTCATTTCTTTTAGAATTCCAACCATACTTACGCTCATGAAACACTCAGTCTTTTACGGAAAGGAGTGTCAGGGATCAGTGATTGAGTCCTGATTGTGCAAGGCATTTTGTAGGGTACCATTTCTGTATTACCTCGACTTTATGCCAAGTCACAGGAGACTTCAGTGCTGAGTAACAACTAGACACTGCACTGAATTAGCAATTGAGCTAACTCTGAAAGGCTATATCAGGAGAAATGCTGCTTTTAAAATGTTTAAATATGAATACTTTTGTTGTAAAAAAAACTTTCAGCATTTTGATTATAATTGTAATGATAAAATTTTCTCTTGATTCCAGGAGGAAAACCCAAAAATCTTCCAATTTTAGCAACAGCAGAAGCAGATGTGAAGAAGAAGACTGTTCTGTTTAGAAATGTAAGGGTTTTTTACACAGTCGCTTTAAATGTCAAATATATTTGTTCCTGTTCTTAACTTGAATACTAGTGTAGTAGCTACTTATTATTTTTTATTGACCATGCAAGTCTGAATTTTCTTTTGGCTGATTAGAATTTCATTAGCTGTCTGATGAAACTTGATGAAACTTGATGTCCTTGTTTTGTCATTATTTGTGTGACCTGTTTCTTCCTTTAAAAACAGATACAAGATTTCAAAGAGCTCGATAAAGTAACTCAGGAAAGTGATTCAGTGGCCATTATTGGTGGAGGATTTTTAGGCAGCGAGTTGGCGTGTTCTCTAGGCAAGAGAGGTATGTTCACTGTAAATTTAAGTTTTTGTTATTATTGGTACTGAACTGGCTGTGGTATAGTGCCCATGCATTGAATTAGCCAACAGACTCTCTGCTAAACAAGGCTCAGTTTCTGGTCCAATTTTAAGTACAGCTTGTCCCAGTAAAAAATATTAATTATTGGATATGTTTGACAAATGACAAATAAATTGGTGCTCATGGAATTTTGGAAGAGAAATCATTGTAAACAAGTTGTAAAAAAAATATTTGTATTGTCTTTGCTTTTTGTTTCAGGGGTGTCTTCTGGTCTGAAAGTGTACCAAATATTTCCTGAGAAAGGTAAAGAAATGAGTGTCCAACACCAATATAGTACTGTCCTTGTATCTACTTGCCTGCAGACCAATCATCTTATTTCTCAGTTGTTATTATATTTTATCTGTTAGAAGGTAAGATTAAAGGCATTTGTAAAACATTATTTCAAAATTCCCATAAAGTGTGAGGTTAGAAAGGGCCAGGTGATTGAAATGAAATAGCGTATATCACTGGTAGACTTGAATTAGGGTAAAGGGAGTATTACATAATTCTGTGTTAAGTCAACCTAGACCCTTGAATGGCAAATTTTCCTATTTTGCAAAGTTTCTCAACTTTGCCATATGTTGATACATATCCATATTGTTAAAAGCACTTTGAGCTAATCAGCAAAGGCGCTATATAATGATAATTATCTTTTTAATTGTATATATCCTATTTGAATGAACCTATATGCGGCACTGAACTGTTGACAGGTAACATGGGACGTGTCTTGCCTGAGTATTTGAGCAAATGGACTACCAAAAAGGTTGAGTCAGGTAACTAAAATTCATTTCATGGGATGTGTAAAATTTTATTTTTTTGGGTTTTTTGTTTTACTGCCACATGCAAATTAATGACTGTCCTTAGATAAGACCAAAAAAAAATTACTTTATGAAAATGTCATAATGTAAAAATGTTTTGTTTTACTGGTACTGAAAGGAAACAAATTTATTTCTTTAATATCAAAAATGAAATTGGCTATTGATGTTATAGATTGAAGGGATTATGCAGGTGAGAAAAGCATGGTTAGGAAGAAAATTTTACCCATTTATTTTTCCTCAATTTATGTCTTTTAGAGTGGTTTCTTATTAGAAATCAATACACTCATCTACTTTCTAAGAAACCGGTCAAGTGTAGAAGTTTTGACTTCAGTTTGATCAATAGAAATTTATTGTTTCACTCTGTAAACCCCTTTGTGGAGAGAGCATAATCAGAGTAAGATACATAGACGAAAGACCAACAGCCTCTGTTTCCTATCAAATTAGATTTTTATCTGAAATGGAAACAAAACAAAAGTAGCCCTTTTATATTGCTAGTTTGACCTTTGAATTATGGTGTGCCATTCCTATACTATTGAAGAGCTTTTACTATATTTTTAGTTTGTTTAATTTTTAAAATTAAAAAAAAAAATTTTGATATATCTTTTTGCAGAGGGAGTTGAAATACTTGCTAACAGAAGTGTGACAGCTGCTGCAATGGAAGATGGAAAAGTGGTCCTCACCTGCAATGATGGAAGTAATGTAAGGCACACAATTTGCTTTGTTTTTTTACATGATTGTTTTGAAGCTGTTTACCATGTTTTGTAAATACAAGTGCTAATATATTTACAGTCACCTTACTGCTTACTTGTTTCTACTTATCACTTTCTAAAGTGATAAAGCTTTCACTGCTCTGCCATATACTGTGGCAAAGTCTTACAAAACAAATTGTGTCAAAGAGTACCAGATATTAATTTCTTAACAATTTTGTATCAAAACTGTTTTTGTTGTTTTTTTCATATAGAAAACAACAATACAAAAAATTCTTTGCAACGCATGACTTACTTTCCCCCACTTTTTTTTTTTTTTTTAAATGGGAAAGATTAGTATAGTACAATATTCTTGTTGATATATGTCCGTCCAGGTACGTGTTGATTCAGTGGTGGCTGCTGTCGGCTTAGAGCCGAATATAGAGCTTGCTAGGACATCTGGGCTTGAAACGGATCAAGTCAATGGTGGATTCCTAGTCAATGCAGAATTAGAGGCTAGAAGAGATTTGTGGGTGGTAAGTATCCTTCATATCTACATTTAAATTCAAATTAAGTCTTGACTGTGCAAAAACTTTTGCTAAGACTTAGACAATTATGCAAAGTCTGCATCCTCAGAGGAAGATTGATTGGCTACCGGGTGGTTTTAGGAATGATAAGCCATTAATGGATACCACACCACACTATGCTGTATGCCTGGTACAATTAGGATTGTATTTTTGATACCTGATGCTGATTTATTGAGTTCCGGCCTCACTTATCTGTATCTTGATGGATGAATTTAAGATAAAGTAACTCTTCACTAATTCTCTTTATGCATAAGTTTTTAGAGGAAGTTTTATAACTTTCCTTTTTTTTTGTGGTCATTATAGATGCAATTGAAAAATGATCTGTGGCAATTATTGTTTTAGTTAGATAGGCATTTTATTCTATTCTAGTATATTTTTTATTTTCTTTTTGTTTTTTCATGCAGCAGTTTTTTAACACATTTACTAATACTAAAGATGTCATAAAAATACCGTCCCCTCAATACTAACCTAGCGGAGAAAACCTATTAAAATCAAGATTCATAATGTCTTAAAATCGTATTTTATAAACAACCGAATTGATATTCACAAAAATAAAAAAAAAACAGTAGAAAGCTAGTTCTTAAGCGAAATCCACCATGAATGCTTACCTTCGTTCAATTAGAATCTCGCTTTAGTCATTTTTTCAAATAGACAGGTCACTGGCAGGCAACAGCAGTAAATGGATTGAGTGTCAGTCAAGTTTTGACATATTTTGATGTAAGAAGTAATTACTTCGGATAATTCTTTTGTAGCAAGAGCTTCAGGTGTAATATGTGTGGAGTTTTTATTTTTCTCAAACTCTATTCCCAGGCAGGAGACGCTGCTTGTTTCTATGACGTGAAATTAGGACGGAGGCGAGTGGAGCATCATGACCATGCTGTTGTGAGTGGACGCCTCGCAGGGGAAAATATGACTGGCGCTGCCAAGCCCTACTGGCATCAATCCATGTTCTGGTGTGTAGTATTCCTCACCACCTTATCTTCAAATTTAACCAGTGGCATTCAGACATATTTTTTATCAAGGGTTTCTGTTCTTGTCAAAATGTGATGTTAATTGCAATACAGGTTTGTGTTTGGATTAGTTTAATTTTTGTAGGTATTACTATTTTATTTTTTCAGGACACACTATTCGATATGTTACTCATACCACAATTTGGTACCCAATTCAGTAAACTGATATGCTCTCATTACACAACTAGGTTCAAAGTATTACTGGAAACTTTTTTTGTTTGGGAGCAAAAGCAAATTTAAAGTAAAGTAATAAAGTCAAAGAATCTGTACACAGTCCCTTCAAACTCATCCCTCATAGTCAATGAATGCCAGTATGGATGATAACCTTATAGACTACAGTCCAAATTTACCATTTACACATGTTGGATATGTTGGTGTTGGGTCGGCTTGTACTCTCAAAGTTGGCTTGGTTTTTATTTTTACTACAGTGTAAATTTGTTGCAATATCTCTCCAGAGAAAAAAAGACTGACTAAAAAAGACATTATAGTTATAGCCTGGACAGAAAATAGGTTTCTCTTGTTATGATGAACGATCTTGAGGCTTGCATAATTTTGATCTTATAATTTTGATAAGATCAAAATCATCATATTGCAGTAATCAGAATAGCAGCATTGTGTTGGGCCATTTGTATCAAATTATTTAAGTTTTTTGTGACTTGCATTGATTCTCATAACAGATAAAAAATGCAAGAAAACTAAATATCATGAAGCCTGCATTAATTATTTGTAATGTTTTTTTGTTTTTTTTCCTTCTTTTTCTAGGTCAGACTTGGGTCCGGAGGTGGGTTATGAAGCCATTGGAAAGGTCGACTCTTCTCTACAAACTGTAGCCGTGTTTGCTAAAGGTTCACCCCAGGACACACCCAAAGCTGTGGTTGAGGCCACTGGTGAAAGTCTTCGCTCTGAAACAGAGAGGGTAAGTTTGTAGTTTGTTTCAAGATTTAGCTTTTTAGCGAAGACAGAGGAGATTATTGAAGTAAAAACAGTATGAAAAAAGTAGACTCTAGAGAAGATATTCTTTAATCTTAGCATTTCCAGAATCTCAGGCCCATTTCTTTTGCTTTTCCTCTCAGACAAACTGATCCACCTTTTGTTTTAAATAAGGGAGTTATTCCACACTACAATAGTAATACTAATAGATAGATACTAAGGGAGTCTGGAGTCTTCGAGAACTTTCTTTGGTCTGGAGGGATAATCCATACTTGTTTTGTCAATTTGTTGGCCTTTTCATTGGCCTGCAGCTTGACATGGCAAGGGACCCAGAAAAAGAAGATCATGTTTCACCCAAAGATCCTACCTTCAGTTCTGTCTTAGATAGTCATGATTCTCAGATCAGTACTACCGAATCTTTGGAGAAAGGGTTTTAGGATAAGAAACCTACTATTATCTGATACTTTGGCTGAGTTGCCACATGGCTGACATAAAATTTAACATTGAAATTGATAGATTTATGAATTATGATGAATATTATATCTCATCATAGGACAAAGTGAAAATAAAAAAGTCAATCATATCTTAGCTCAGTGTTGTTTTTCCAGTTAAAGGTTATTTTGTGAGCAGAAATTTATTCAAATACAAGCACCCATTTCAACTATTTTAATATCTTGTTGTACCTATATGAGGCTCACCTCTCTATCTATTACCATTTCTTTTTAACATTTTAGGAAGAGTCCAATGAGCCTGCAACTTCCACGCCTGCCAGCCCCTCATCTCCATTAGAAGCTGAAGATTATGGCAAAGGGATCGTATTTTATTTGGATGATAAAAAATCAGTTGTTGGAATTCTACTCTGGAATGTATTCAACAAAATGTCCACTGCTCGACAGGTTTGTATTACTTACTTTTTTGCAGCATGTGTATGTGGGTGTTAAGAAATAATCTAACACATCATACTCCTAGTCCAGATGATATGTGAAAATATGAAAAGATAATTTGGATCGGAACATTTTTAGATTATTTAACCATTTACCTGTTAGAGCGGCGCTGCGTGATGTCTATCGAGTACCTACTAGAGCAATGCTGCGCAGAGTCTATCGAGTACCTACTAGAGCGGCGCTGCGTAGAGTCTATCGACTACCTACTAGTACTAGAGCGGCGCTGTGCGGAGTCTATCGAGTACCTACTAGAGCGGCGCTGTGTGGACTTCAGCTACGAGCATCACAGCTTGCTTTTAAATAGCGAGATTCTAATTGTACGACGGTGTGCATTTATTGCAGAACTTGCTCGCTCGAGGAATGAGCTTTCTTTGGTTTTCTTTTCATGAAAATCGACAGAGCATTTACAAAAGATAACACAATTTTTATAAATGTATTCATGTCGTAGCCTGTCTTTCAACACTTTAGATGCTGTTTGAGGTTGGCATACGAAAATACTTATTTCTATTATTGAAGGACTAGCGATGTTTATTCTATAAATAGATATGATGGAAGTGTTATCAAAGCTTTGATTGAAAGTTAAGAGTTTGCGATGATTTTATTGATTTTGTGACTGATTTGCATCTAGATCTAGACCAGAAACGTGAACAACAGTAGAAGCTGTTGAGGCTCTTCTTGTCATAAAGTTCTTTGTTTTTATTTCTTCCGGTTCTTACATCTTTTCTCTGGTCTTAGACGAAGTTTGAGGGATTAATTATCAGATATTATTTTTCTAGAAGCTTTTAAAAGTTATCAAGTCTTGATTTTTATGGAGTTCTGCCCCTTTTTCCAGGGGTTCAGGAGGGTAAAAAACTGTCTAGCCTCTAGTAGGTAAATGGTTAAAAACTATCAGAACTTTATGACAATGAGTTGTACCTAAAAATATATTGTATACTCATCCATTCTGCTATTCCTAACTTTTCTTAAATCAGTCTAATCATTGTTAACCTTCACAAAACTGCCATTCAAGAGCATAAATAAGACACTTCCCTGATATCTATTTATAGAGCAAGCATCATAAGTCTCTCTATCACAGAGATGATAAGCATTTCCGATGCCAACTTCAAACACCTACTTAATTGTTGAATGACAAACGACGGGGTACTGTCCTCTTAAAAGTGGCAGCATAATAGCAATAGATTTGGTTACCACCTACACTTAAAATATCTTTGTTTACTGGAAGGATGGAGTCAAGTTAGGTTTTTGTTCAATGAAAGCATTGAATATTTTTCTTCACGGAATATATTTCAGTTTAGGATTGGTATCTCTCTTTCAATTCATGGTTTCTTCACTTGTTTGTATTTCAAAGGTTCTTCGAGATGGTGCAAAGAATGAAGATTTGTATGAGGTGGCCAAGCTGTTTGACCTCTATGGCAAAGCAGAGGCAGCAGACACTGAACCTGTGGCAGCAGCAGCAAGCAGCTAGACTGCACATGGAGAAGCTTGTGTCTGCTTGTCTAGGCTAAGGAAGCTTCTCCAATTATGTTTTTCAAATTCTTCTTGTTATCTATGCTGTGTGACAGTAGCCATTTTCTGCGTTGAAGTTGATGAAGTGTTATAGTACTATACCAATTGTTCAAATCTCATGTAAAATTTTATTCATTTAGTCTTTCTTTTTTTGATGTAAAAGTGAAATGAAATTATAGTCTTCAAGATTGAAAGAATGGTGTGAATCTTGTTGACTTAATGTTTTCATAGATGTTGGCAAAGTGCCTTGTTCCAACAGGTTATTCAGAATGGGACTATTAGCACTTATTGAGACCTACACAAACTTCTTTTCAGCATTCTCATTCATGTATGAATGAAGAGAAATTTTAAGTTTAAATGATAGCATCATGATAGAATTATACAATTTAATTGTAACAAGTATGAAATGTGTTTTGTTGTAGGAATGACTTTTGCTTTACTCCAGACATCATGTAGCTACCAAGCCATGAATTTCCAGATTCGGATAAAGTAAATTGTTTCAAAATAATAAAAGATGGATACAGACTACACAACTTTGTTGTTTACTATTTTACTTCTACTTAACTTTCTGCACAGTGTAGCCTTTCCCAAGAGAAAAGACATCAAAGGCAGGGCACTTGGGTACCCACTTTATCCTTGTAGATAGTTTTAATCTAAAATGAGTTAACTTGTATACAGTGGAACCCCTGGATAGCGACAACCGTTGGATAAGACTCCGGTCCTGATTTTTTTGTTTTACATTCGTAACCATTAAAAACCCGTGATTAACAACACCCCTGGATAACGACATCTCCGGTAAATGAATGTATACACTGACTGGATCACTTTTGAGATCTTTAGTTTGGTTTTGGCAGCCTTTTGTTTGTAAATGAATTATTGACTGTTTCATTAGAAAATTATGTCGCTACCCAGGGGTTCCAATGCACTAAGCTGTTTGTTGCGGATACTGATAAAGATTTCTTCTAATTCTAACCTGATTTTTGTTCATAATTCATGATGAAGTAATGAAGATCTTCCATATCATGTGTTGTGGCACAGTATCCTACACTTCAAACTCAGCTAACTGGCTTGGTCAGATTTAATACTAATACTAATACGTTTCAAAGAGAAATGATTAACACATACAAACCTAACACTAACAAACAAGGGAAAAAATCCCTCAAAAAATGATGACAGAGATGATTTTCAAGGAAAAAAATCACCTCTGACAACCACAAAGCAGGACACAAATTAAGATGATGGCTACCATCTATATTATGCACTCTTATTATGGTACAGGGAGACCAAGGGTATTCTATTGCCCTTTGTGTACAAAAGTTTGACTATTGAGAGTTTTTAAGGCGCTTGTAACTGCTATGGTGATATAAGCGCCCAGGGGTAAGATGATAGGCTCGCTCCTGTGAACCCATGCTGTCTTTATATAGGCAGTTAAGTAAGCAAGAGGAGCAACATCATATAGATTTTATCAAGATCTCAAGCAACTCACACTACAATGCGTTTGTTGCTGATCTTTGATTTTGATAAAAGACAATTTTTGCAGGCGGCTCTGGTGGTCGCTTTTTCTGTTTCTTCTCTTTTGGCTGTTCTTTTTAACCAGCCTGTCATCTTACTCACCCCTGGACGCTTATATGACCATAGCAGTTGCAAGCGCCCTTAAACTCTCAAGAAACAAACAAACAAAAGATGAGTTAAAAGAACAGCTAGATTTTGACCCTGCCAACTGCCAGGGAGATTTCACAGAGAGATGATCTACAAGGAAAAAATATATCTAAAAAAAGATGATGGCTACCATCCAAATAGTACATTATTGTGGTCCATGGAGACCATTCTACTGCCCTTTGTGTACGAAAGTACTCAGTCTTTCTAGATACAAAGCAAGTGACCCTGTAGTTTAAGTTACCAGTATTACCACAGTGTAACACACGGGGGATGACCAGTAGTCTGTTTGTTAGGACAACATTCAGGACCAAGACTAAGCTAGCAGATACAAAAGAGTGATGGAAAAAAAGAAGATAATTATAGGTAAAGTCGAAATAGAAAAAACAGACGTAGCGCCCACTAGAGGTGACCGCCAACCGCCCTCGTGCTTCCATTTTTTATATTTATATTTTTTCACTCACAAAAGAAAGTATGGTGAGAAACAAATATGCTTTCATAATCATGAAAAATGTTTTATTATGATTGTGTTACCAACTTATTTCATAGCCCATTGTCAATTACAACAAAATGTACAGATATTCAAACCATTCCACACATACACTTACGATAAAACTTACTTGTACTCATAATGATACTACCAAAATATCAAATTAAAAAATTAATTTTAAAATTTCAACTTGTTTTATTCAACAATTTTCTTGGAAACCAGCTTGGCCTTGGCTTGTCCATTTCAACAACAAATTTTCCATCTTTGGAGATGCTTTCACCATCATAAACATAGGCAACTTCTTTTGTTGGAACTTGGATAGACAAGTCCTCTCCCATCTTCTCCTGCATTAGCTTGGTCTCCTTCCTCACTTTTTCATAGCAATGTTCTGGAAAGTGATACATAAAAGAGTAGATTTTTAACCATTCCACTTCCACTGTAGTTTGGAATGTAAAGGTTCAAGAATAAAAGGCAAGTTCATGATATTATATTCTTCAAAACTCAAAGATTCTTGTGATATTTTTATAGTCAACTTGGTAGCATGTTTTTATTTTCTAAATTTTTTCTCAAAGTTCGAATGAAAATAAGACTAGATTCGTTTGTCTGTTTAGAGTTTTAGGGCGCTTCTAAATCATAAGTTCACATTCACATCAGTATCAGCACCCTGAGTTGAGTAAGAAGAAACATAAAAAATGAACAGACTTTAATATTGCAGCCACGACATTTCGCTGCTATGAGATGATTTAAAAGGGGACAAAAATCATCTCTAAAAATCACCCACATTGTTCATCCTAGTTCAAGAAGACTGTACTGTACACTTAAACCTTGTTACACTACCAGGTGTGGGGAAAAAACCCAGAATGGCGGTATAACGAGAAGTATATATTGTATGCAAGCCATAAATGTTCTCGAATGAATAGATGTTGGTGGGTGGCGCGAAATTGTCTACCATTATAAACAGATAAAATTCCAACTAATTAACCCCTCCGCCCCTACCCCCTTGTAAAAACCATGAAAAACAAAAAAACATTTTTTGAAACTTACTGCAAAGATGGCCTTTCTCCCTGAAATTTCCACATTCCAAACAGGGAACAATATTGGTCTTGGGTACTGCATGCTCATAGTGTCCAGTAAAAGCGTGCTTCCTTTTCAATCTTTTTTCTACAGTCCGTCTGGCCCTTTGCACGGCATACAGCACACCTCCAAAAATTGAATTCAAGTCAGAAGTAACAAATTGATCTCCATGGTGGGATGAGCTGACAGGCATTGAGGTAACAACAGCTAAGGATGGAGGGGGACCTGTAAAAATAATAGGGAAATTCATCAAAATATTTTTTGGTACACTTTTGGTGTCTACTTTTCCGCATCTACAAATTGTCATCATAACAAATGAGACAGTGACAGAAAGAAGCTAAACTGAAAAATGTCATAAATCTGCATAGAATTCACTAAACTTGTACGAGTTTCTTCTTTGTCTTTGTACCAAAACAACTTGTTAGGGTCTTCCTTTTCTCTATCTTATAAGGATGGCGGCGGCCTAGGGTATCAAACGAAAAAGAGCTGGACAAATAGTTTGAGGATTTTGGATGGAGAAGGCAAAGTAGAGACAGGTCTCAACTCAGGCCGACTCAGAGTTTTCAAGTAAAGGAAATACAAAGAGCACAGTAACACTGTTCATTACAAAACCAAGTTCCTGTATGTTCAGGTTGGAGCGGCAGGGGACAGCAAACACCTTTCCCTCACTTCAGATAGGGTCTATCTATGTTCAATTTAAGACCATCATATTGAGGTTGATCTATTTATCAGTGATTAGGTTCTCCCAGTATATATGATCCAACTTCTTTTGAGGTTCCAAACATTTCATGATTTGCCTACCATTTTTCGTGTATATGTCAATAATTAGTTTCAGCGAGTTGTAGGACTGTTTCCACTTTCGTCCCAAGGTCGACAAAAAACTGCTCATGGGCGCTGCCATTTTTTCAGTTTATTTACATTTCAAGGTGTAGATAGCTGGCAGTAAGAAATAATCGACCATTTGAAGTTGATAAAAGTATTATTTTAGTAACAAAACTATTGGAAATCTGTTTTTCCAAGCAAGGAAAGCTAAGTCCAACCAAATCCAGGGAACTGTTGCTTAAAGTTAAACATCCTTCTATGCTGTTTGCTTTGGATATTGTCTCCTGAAACTGAAGAGATCAATGCAGATGAGGCAGTTCCTGTCCTCTACGCTGTGGAGTGTTGCTCGTCTTGTTAGTATTAATATAGTTGATGTTGAGTCCTTTTAACGTGCTCGATTTTCACCTGTCGCTACTGTCAACTTTTTCTCTCCGATTTGGAGATGTTTGTTGAGAGGGCTTCTCCAGTTCAAGTTCGAGTGATCTGAATCGAAGTCTTCCCATGAGTTAATTATGTCTATGCCCGGGGCCTCTGTCTCTCTTGCATGCCCTTGTATCTGAGCTATGAAAAGTCGGTGCTTCTCTTCCTTGTAGCGAGCTCCCATAGAGGATTTTTTCAGTATGCGAATATGCGGTCATTGTCCATAGGGTGCCCGGGGCTACCCAGCATAGCTTTCTTTGCCACAGGAGCGTGTACAGTTCAGAGAATGGGAGGGCTGGTTGATCTCAATGAATAAATGAATTAATGATATAAGAATGCGAAAGCACGACAAAACGAAAACATAAGCAAACGTAGCCGGTTGACCATTGAACAACTTGACTTCCGCATTCGTTTTAACTTTTGTTTTCATTTGGTCACTCGGCCAGCTGAAAGGTAAACATGAAATAGTCTACTTATGACCAAAACAACTTTTAAAATGCCTGTTTTAAAATTCTTCGTTTTAAAAATTTAGATTCAACGAATACTGCCTCCTTGAGATATATCTCTGGTACTATCTCTTGTGTTTTGTTCCATACTCCATGGGTGAGATTTACATTCACATTTAGTTGTCATCGTCATGGACACGCCCCCCCCCATCTCAACATGAGCACAATTTTCTCTCAATCCTACCAAAACACATAGATACATTTGTAAAGCTCCAGGGGTTTTCTAGAGACTATTTCATGAAAAAGTAATGAACGAGAGCTTTAATTTTTGGTCTCAATAAATGTCCCAAATGATGAGACATTTCTGGGCCCAGCTTAGCTAGACCTCTAGATAGGCTCAGGGAAATTGAAAAAATAATAATTTTTACTTCCTAATAAAACTGAATTAAAGAAGATCAGTCTAAAAATGTCAATGGGAGAATGAAATGTCATTTTCATCATGACAGAAGTTTTGTTGAAAATCTTAATTTAGGATTTCTAAATAACAATGACTGCCATACCTTCCTTGCCAACACCTTGATGTGACACCATTATACTTATACTATGAAAGGTTCATTGATGTTATTGTGGACACATTTTTTTTACCTTAATTGTCTTACGATCTCTTCCAATGATCTTGATTGTTAACCTTGTATTTTTAAGCTGCGCTCAATAGATGAATTTTGGGATGTGAATGAAGTAAAAGAGGGACATTGACTGATTAATTTTGTTTGCAAAGTGCACCAGGTTTATTAATACAATGGCTCTACAACAATATCACTGACCATAGTAAGTCTGTTAGAGCATTGTGGCCTATTGACCCGCAGCTTATCCCGGTTTTTGTAATGTGAAGCAGACAAATGGCAATAGTTACCACTCTCTGGATAGGTCGCTGGTCTATCGCAGATTACTTTCCCATCGCAAATTGTGGATTGGTACCCATTTTACACCTGGGTGGGGTGAGGCAATTAGAGTAAATTTCCTTGGCCTGGGAAAAATCGATGTGCCTTTGGTTGGAATCGAACCCGGAGCCCCTGGGTTCTGTGATGCGTCGCTACCAGATAGGCCACCGCTCCTCACTGACCATAGGGATAACCATAAATATATAAAGCGGTCTATAAACGAACACAGTATGCAATGTTTAAAATTCATTCATATAGCTAAAAATAATGTGAATGTTAACAACTCATACACACGAACAGTGACTTCACGACATACTGATATACACACAAGACAATACTGTATGTGTCTTTGGAAATAACATGTTTATTTTAAGGGAATAACTCAATTTATTTTTAAGACTTTTGACATTTTGTTGTTGTCATTGTTAATTTGTTGATTTCAAAACTTTTCCTCATTACATAGATTACTTGTCATCATAGAAATGGTAAAGATTGTATTTTGAAATCATTCCTTTCCAGTTTGATGATAAAAGTTGAACAAGGAAGAGATCTAGGGAACCATGGCCTGGAGGTATAAAGCTTCAAAATACAAAAATGCTGCTCCAAAGTTTCCTAAAAAGGAGGTAAGACCCTGATAAGAAGACATTATGAAAAAAAATAATAAATCCATCTATCTGAATTTGCCTCTGTCTATATTGCTTAACTTCCAATTACTGCTGAAAAAAGCAATAAAAAATGAAGAGAGGAAAATTCAGGATATTGTGATTGGGTGGAGATCTTTGAGGTTGAGGACTTCAAAATTGTTCCAGTGTGTTAGGATGTTGAAATGTTATAATTTTTTTCTTCTTGATTTAACTATGTCTCATTTTTATTGTGCATATTTTTCATCTTTGTGTTTTCTCTCTTTCAGGAGTGTATCTCTGGGCTGCCTGTAAACGATGTTGGTTTATCATGCGGAAACCATATAAAATCAAGCTGTGTTTATGTTGCCTTCAATACTGAATTAGGGGGTATTCACTTATCCATTTTAAACAATCAATGATTTTTTTGTGATATAATAAGATCAGTAGGCCTGGTTTTTATCAAAAGAAAACCTTGTCTTCATGAATTTTCAACTTATTTCTTATTATTTAATTCATATAATCCTTGTTGATATTTACATGATGTGACTTAGACATTCTTGCAAGGCTGACTGCAAAGACTTGTCTTATTCTTTGAATCACTAGTTGATTTTTACATTTCTCTTTCGCTCCAAACCGCAACAAGTAACTGACCACATTAATAAGGGCATTGTCAATAATACTCGGGTAAGCAGAGTTCAATTGGAAGAGAAAGAGGAAGAAGAAAGTATATAGGCTCACATTGTGATTTTCAATGATTTATTACTAAAAAAAGGAATTTTCTACTGCAATTTGAATGAAGATTTTTGAATTGTTGCAATCTTTTTGACAGGTGGTGGAAGTTTAGGTTATTTTCCACTTTCAACTAAAGGACGTCAGCAAAGCTCATCAATACCAGTCATTCATGCTCATTCAGGTAAGATTTACTTTTTAATCATCTCTTTTAAGTTTAGAAAGAAAGTAAAAGAGCATGATACACACTGTTACGAGTGGGTTGGTATAGTTATGCAATGTTTCATACCCTAAATTGATATTTTCCTTTACAGATATCGTGACTGACTTTGATTTCTCACCCTTTGATGACTATCTTCTGGTGACGGGCTCACAAGACAGTCAAGTAAGACGTCTATCCTAATTAAAAAACAATCATATTTTTACAATTAAGAATTTTTTGCTCAGCTGCTGCCCAGTATGCAGTCAGTCTAAAGATAAGCAAACAATCTCCATTCCTTTTATTTCTTCGAATATCTACTAGGAGTTTTGAATGAAAGTGTAAACAGTACCTACTTATTACTTCTTGTCCTTAGCTGCTTGTAACTGAATAATGTAGAGGATGTTTTGCTCTCTTTGAAATTGGCTTTGAAAAATCAACCTGCTTTAAAAGTTTTACTTCATCTTGTTTTTTATTAGGTTAATTTCTTTTAAATTACTTAGTTAAGATTCAAGTAACATATTATATAATGAAGTGAAGATAAGTATAAGTCTGCGCTGTTCCAATTCTTTATTTTTCTGTATTCACAGGTAAAAGTTTGGGTTTTACCCGATGAATTGTCAGTTGAAAACATTTCCGATCCAGTTGTGTCTTTTTCAAACCACAGTCGTCAGATTGGAAATGTATTGTGGCATCCAACAGCGGATGGAATATTAGCTGTCACAGCAGAAAATACTTTGAATGTCTTTGATATCAGCGGATCTGATGGAAAAAATGTTTTTAGTATGTGTCAAATGGTTGAATCTTAAAAGTTTAGACTGTGTTATTATTGAACTTTGATCTAAAGTGTATGATTGTTTAAAAAAGTTTAATTGTTATTATTGACCTAGTTGTTGCTCTTCTCCAAGCTATGCCATTAGGTACTCATAGTTTTATGACAATTGATTCATACAAAATGAACGCTGCTAGATGCTGTGTCTTGGATTAAAAAATTGTAATGAGTATGAAAAAGCTTCTTATAAAGAGACAGAAAACCATGAACAATGAATGTTTAGGATATAAACCTTTCATCAACACAAACAAACAAAATATGGCTGATGGTCTGGCAAAATTATCAACAGTAATGTTAATGCTTTGGCTAAAATATACTGTAAATAATATTTTTTTTGTCTTTCTTGTGTGTTGATAAAAGGTTTATATCCAAAATCTCAACTTCGTTTTCTCCTTTCACCATAAGAAGCTTTTTCATCCTCATCTACATTGTTTTTATTATATTATTGATTCAGTGAACTGTTGGTGTTATTCAATTGGTAAATCATTTTCAACAGCCTCTAGCAAGGTCAATTTTCAAACAATTGTAACATACTTGGAAAAAAATCAGGGTATGGTGTGTACAGGTGCATCTATGTTTGTTGTCTCAGGTTACCCTGGTCATGGTGATCTTGTCCAAAGTGTAAGCTGGAAAGGGGACGGCACTCTGTTGGCTACCTCCTGCAAAGACAAAAAAATAAGAGTGATTGACCCACGAGCAAACCAAGTGGTGCAGGTTAGTCTCATTTAAAATTGCATCCCATTGGGATAAAAATATAAAACATTTCCCTGATTTTTTCCTGAAAAATCCATAGAGTTAAATCCAAAATTTCCTATCTAGTTTAATCCAAAAACATCCTTTAATGGGTCACTGACAATTCAAAATGCCCTGCAGCAGTTGTTTTTTTAGATCCAACACAACCTATGCAGACAGGTGCTGACAAATGAAATGATAGCTGGTCTTGTGTGCGTTGATGCTAAAAATTTGAAAGATGATTACTTTTTACTTTTTATTTACCCAAAACCAGATCTAGGGACAAAGTCTACCGTGCATATCTTCAATCTTTGTTACATGACATTAATCTGATGTTTTGACCAACTACATAGAAAGAATGAAATTAATTTAAGAGTGAGGCACTCCTGTAACAAAGAACATCTCCAACTTGTATATATTTTATTTCATCAGGAAGGATCAGGCCATGCTAACAACAAAGACTCAAGAGTTCTATGGCTTGGAGCAAGGGACTTTCTCCTCTCAACAGGCTTTTCAATGGTATGAACACTGTGACAATATTAAAATCGACCACTAAGCCTGTGATAAAATGAGAAAAAAGATTAGTGTTTAGCAGGCAAGACAAAGCAAAAAAGCTACTAAAGACACTTTCTTTCCTACTTGCCTGATAAACACTCACCTTTTTTCACGGTATTAACACTACATGATTTGCTGACTTGGTGCTTCTTCCACAATTGAAAAGAAAAAACACAATCTTCTCTGTATTGTTTATCAAATGCATCAGGTGGCAACCGGTTGTGAATATGAATCCTTTTTTTAAAATCATTTTTAGTTTTTTTTTTTTATTTTCAGCATATTGACTCACACTATCATCCCTTCTTATTTTATTCTATTTTTTTTCCCTTATCATTTTTTTAACTTGTGTGTTTCACCAAGAAACCCTAACTAAAACACCCCAATATCAATAAGAAATTCAATATATCTATGCATCTCAAACATCTCTTCGGAAATCTTTTTCTCTCTGTATTCTTTATGATTCCATCCCCATCCTTTTTCTTCTGCTTTCTGTAGAGTCGGTCAAGAGAAGTGTGCATATGGGATCCAAGAAAACTGCAGTCCAGTCTAAACAGAATTGAAGTTGGAAATTCAAATGGGTAAAGTACCTGCTTTCAGTAATTATAAAAAAAAAAAAAGGGGGGGATAATCTTATATTTTCCTTTGCTTGATTTATAGGTTCCTCTATGTGTCAACAAGTTTTCATTGTATTTTGATGAGGAGGTAAATTAGAGGCAAAGAATATGTTATATGGCTAACTGAAAAGGAAAAAGACCAAAAATGTCTTGTTTCTTAACACACCATCAAAGACTCAGTACAGTGGGCTAATTACCTACTTGCTTTTGATTTTATCCAAACTCTCCCGGTTTTGTGATTAGCTATCTTTGGGTGCAGGCACATATCACATGTCTTTTTGCTCCAGTCAGTGCATGGTGGGATTAATGGGAGGGAAGCAAAACAAAGAGACTTCTAGGTCTTTTTCTATACATCACAATAATCTGTAAGACCAAAGTTTTTCTGCTTAAAACAGCATTGAAAACGAAATTTGAAATTGCTTTTCATGACAAAGCTTCTATGTTTTGGAAGGTTCTTGATATCTTTTAAATCAGTGAAAGCAATGGTTTTTAAAAAAGTTGTTTTACTCATAGATTTTTATGAGAAAGATGAAAAATGTTAAATATGATACCTGGCGTTTAGTAGAGAGTTGTGACAAGGGATTAGCATGAAAAAATGAATTGTTATTCTCCTAAGTATGAGTAAAGGCATTCCTATATATGTGGTATGGGTTATTTGTTACATATCTAGAGATTTAGTGTGAGCTCCTGAGTAGTGTCTATTCACATTAATGGTGGAGGGGGCAGGTATAGAATACAGCCAGCTGTGATATAAGATTGTAAGTCTATATTGTATTCTGTCTAGAGATTTAGATAAATATGTACCCTGTCAAAGATTACATTTGGTCATCATTCATCATTTAAGATTTGTTTTAGCATAGATTTTGTTAAAACAAATTTACTGTAAAAGAGTTACTTACAATAGAAAAGTTCAATAAAGTGAATTTTAATCATTGTTTAAATGATTTTTTTGATACTCTTATTGAGAATACACTTTCAACCCTGGGTTTTGTTCTCAATTGTAGGACCTTGATGCCTTTATTTGATGTCGATACTAACATGACCTTTTTGATCGGAAAGGTAAGAAAAAAGGGGGGGATATATATGTATCATCTCATGAAAAATATATCAAGAAACATTTGCAAATAAAGTCAATAGTTTTCTTCATTTTCTTGGTTACAGATTTTCTTTTAATCTTTTTTTTTTCATAGTGACATCTGTTCTTGTAAAGTGATCTATTCTTTAAAGTGATCTAAAGCTCGTACACATTCAAATTTTGGAGAAAGGAAATTCAAGTTTATACATTGAGTGACAAAGAAAATTTTAAAAAGAAGAAAAAAGATGATGACTTTCAATAGTGTTGTGATAGTGACATTCAAATAGAGACAATATAGATGTCTGTAATTGTCAAATTATAATGTCCTCAGTACGTTTCTGTTAGTTGGCACGCTCAGCCTTGAGTTTGGCTTGACTACAAATAATTGCTCATCAACAGGCTGACTCCACTCTTAACTACTTGGAATTTACAGAAAAATCTCCATACTTGACCTCAGGTAATTAGAGTTGTCCACTCATAAACTATTCGTTGTGTTTCTATCTCAATCTTTAATCCCGATCCTTCTCTATCTCTTAGACAATACCACTTGGTTAGCTTTATAAATCATATCAAAGAATTGTGAACTGTTTCAGTCTAAAAATAACCTTTATTTGCAAATTTTGACTTACACTCATACGCATGTTTTGTGACATTATTATTATTATTGGCTCATTCTATTTTTATTCTTACTTGTCAATTTCAGCTAGTGTTGACCATACAGATCAAATAAAGGGTGCGTGTCTTGTCCCTAAACGAGCCATGAATCTGATGAATGCGGAGGTGAATCGCCTACTTGTTCTGTCCAAGGACACTATTACTCCTCTTCCTTATATTGTACCTAGGAAGGTAAGAATATGGTTTTTTTAAAATTAACATATTTTTAAAAAATATACGAAATGAAATGAATCGTCATGCATAAGTGAATTCTCTAGAGTGGAGAATTGCTTTTTAATCGAGTTTTAAGGTGTTAACTTTGGAGACAAATGAAGAATAAGCAAAAATAGGCATATTCAATAACTCCATTTTTAAGATAGAAGAATCAGTGTTCTCGCTGAGATAAGTTTTAGACATATATGGGCTTTCTATAACAAATCCAAAGAAAAAAGCATTTTTGTAAAGTCTCTATTGTTCCACAGTCTTGAAATTTTCTGGAGTGCAGGATGTTTTAAGCTGTACAGGCCTCAAATAAAGAATGCCAGTTTTCGTTCCATTTTAAGAAGTGGGACCTTACTCTTTGAATAAGATGTAAACATTATTTTTTATCTGTCTTATCAAGACTTTTAAGAGTATCATTCTGTGGAGAAATTTGAAATTTGTATTGCCATTTTACCTGTATAGAGCTTTGAATAGGACTCTTCTTTAAATAATGTTATCATTATTATTATTATTATTATTATTATTACTGTTGTTGTTATTATTTTGATGTTGATGTTTTTATTGGTACCTGGTATTATGATTTTTGTTATTGTAATTTATTTCTATTTCTGTCTATGGTCATTATATGTATATGTATATTTCATCCAAAGGCTTATCATGAGTTTCATGAGGACATCTTCCCCGACACACAAGATGGTCTTCCTGGTTTGGCAGCCTCTCAGTGGCTGCAAGGCCAGGCAAAGCAGGTCAGTGGCTTAGTGCAGTTCAACTTTCTACATTTGAATGCATCTGTGGAATGCATCTGCGCCATGATAAGATTTAAACAAATCGTTTCTCTTTACAAATTCTTATAAAAGAGATGTTAAACACAGTCTTTACTTGACCTAGAAAGATCAAAACAGCATGTTAAGTTTATGCTTTGAATTCCTTTTATTTCTAATCTGCTATCAGAAATATTCACCTCTGCATTTTTACAATGGAAAGAAAAATGTAGGAAAATTGATTCATGAATTTATTTTGTAGATCAAGATTTAAGAAATTATGTTATCATAATTTGTTAATCAATAATTGTTTAAATTGATAAATTTACAACAACCCCCCTCCCTACCCCCTCCCCAAAAAAACCCCAACAAAAAACCCAAAACAACAACAACAAAAAAACAAACCAAGAACCCAAAAAACCCCAACTACTTTTATAGTCCTTGTAAATGATAACAAAGCAATTATCTCAACTGTCTTTGATATTACTTCCTTGAATAGCCACCTCCAGTAAAACTCCAACCAAATAAAGAACTGCTACGTAAGGACAGAAGAGGGGCTGTTTTTAAAAGCGAAACTACTCCTACTGCCAGCTACACAAGCAATGAATCGGCAAGCCAAGTGGCAACCTCTGAGAAAGTTGACCAACCCAGCCAGGTAGCGAATGGAGAGGTGGTGTCGAATGAAATTGAGTGGTTTTTATATCCATTAAAGATTTTTATTAAGTTTGCTTTCCATAACAAATTAATTTCTGCTTTTAAAAAACAAAACAAACCAACAATGTATTGTAATTACTCGTTTATGGTGCTCTACAGGAAATAAACAGGAGTTTTGAAATAAGAATTCACTAATATTCTGTATAAGTCTGATATACTGAGGACCTTTTACAAATGCAACAACTCAACATTGTAGTTTTCTTTACCCTCAGAATCAGTCAACAAAGATAGCTACAGATGAACCAGAAAGTCTTAAAGCAGCCTTCAAACCCAGCACTACTACCTCTCAAGACAATGAGACAACGGCAGCTCCCAAACCAGTCAAGCCGTTTCATAGTTAGTAGTTAACTATTCAGTTGTCTTATTACCCTCTTTTGAATTTCAAGTCTTCAAACTTAAACATTTTTTCATACCTAAAACAACAAAGTAAAGAAATTAGTAATGTGTAATATCTATGATTTAAATATTTTACATATGAATTTATTTTTTTTCATAATATATAGTTACGATTTTTTTTGTCATCTCATCCTTAACTACAAATGAGATATTTCTATTATTCAATCTGAAGTTGCAAACTCTTATTGTGACGTCAACTGTATATGCATAGATATATGGAATTGGTCACATCTAGATATTTACAATTATTATTTGTAAATTTTAAATACACCTCTTTTGTCAGAGACCAGACAGTCAAAGTACCGCTACATTCAAGGTAAAACAGAACATCCAAATAACTTCTTCACTAATCTGAGGAATGTGTGTAAATCTGTACCTGGTGAGAGTAACATGTTTGCTGCCAATGAGACCAGGTGTGCTGTGCCTTTAGATGGAGCTGGGGGCTGCCTGCAAGTGCTGGAAGTAAGACATGCACCCATTTGTTTTCAAAATATTATTTTCAACGCTTTTTAATTTCGTGACATAATCTTACAATTGAGTTCAATGATAAGCAAAACATGGATGACAAAATATCATATCAATGCTTTTTGTGGTGACAACTTTTCAATTATTCAATAGAGTGGCTGACATTACATGGATGTAACAGAAAGCATATTAGAATCTATATAAGATACAGCACTATTGCTCTGGCTGTCATTAATAATAATAATAATAATAATAATAAGTATATTTATAAAGCGCCTTTCACCGAGGTCTCAAGGCACTGTACATTTAATACTATTGTACATTTCATATGCACACACACATACATATAAATAAATCTAAAAGCCCAAATATACACTGACAGGCACTCACACCCATACATACACAAATACATAGATATATACATACATACACATACACACATACATACATACTGACATACATACATACACATAGGATTAGGATAGATATTTAAAGAATAAGTAGGTTTTTAGTTGCTTTTTTAAAAAACGGTTACGCTCACAGCATTGACTATCATTATTGATACTTGGAACACAGAATTTTGGTTCCTGCGCTATAACTATAACAACTCTTCATAATGACATTTTTTTGAGGTTGTGATAATATTGAATGAAGAGGCTGTACTGTATTGAATTGCTCCTGGATTTTAAAATGCATAAGAGCAAAGAAAAAATTTTTAAGTCTGGAATGGGAAATAAAATGGAAAATCCGTCCAGATGCAAAATTTATGGGTGCAAATTTGAAATTTCCTTCTTTTTGTTTTTCTCATATTAAGTTTGCCAAAGCAGGACGTTTACCTGATACTGGCACCCCTCAGATTCAAAATGGCAGCAAAGTGACAGATTTTGTCTGGGATCCATTCAATGATTCTAGACTGGTTGTTGGTATGTTTCTTTCATCAGTGTAAATGCTTTTTTTCTTTGACTTGATTGAATGATAATACAATAGGCAGCCCCTGTCTTGATAATAAAAAAGTTTCAATCTAGAAAGATTGCTCCTTGAAATGTAATTGTACTTTTGGTTTAAGTTTAATGAACTATAAGAATGAAGCGTCCACCAAGATGGAGCACCCTTACTATGTATCATTTATACATTTATCATCAAATTTCATCTAAATAAAGTGTCAAATATTGAATCTCTTCTTATACTTATAGCTCTTGACAGTGCCAAGATCAATGTTTGGAAAATTCCTGAAGGGGGAGTCTCTGAGGAGCTGATGACAGAGCCACATTTCTCTTTATGGGGTAAGTCTGTAGATGTAAATGCTTTTTCCTTTCTTCTAAATAGTCAAATAATGCATTATGTGGCAAAATCTATCATGAAATCAAATGACACTGACAGGCTAACTCAGAGGTAAATTAAAGAAAGTGAAGTAAAAGTAAAAATCCCCTTTGTTTAAGGGAAGTGAGGAGTGGGAAATCTCACATCACACGCACCAGCTACGTACTGGGTTGTGTGGTTGATAATAATAATAATAATAATAATACATAGATTTATAAAGCGCCTTTCTCCCAAGAGCTGATGCATCTAGAGCAAGGCCAAGCCAAACATTTATTGTTGTCCTGAATGCCACTACAGATTAAACAGTAGGCTGATCTCCTGCTGGTCTTTAAATATTACTCTCCTTACTCGGTTAGTTAGTGTTATGTTTGGCTATTTCAAAGTACCATACGCTTCATTGCTCTGTAGTATGATATAGTCAGACATAGCGCTGGGCCTGAAACTACATAATATTTTGAAAAAGGCTAAGACTAAGAAACAAAACAAAACTAAAAGAATTAAAGACATCTTCTTAGTCTTGAATTGACTCTTGAATTTAAATAACATTGATAGAGTTTTATTAGCTTTATTTATGCGGCTTCAATTCCATTACCAGTATTAGTTTTAGTAAAGTAGTAAGTCCTTTAGAGCCTCAAGGCTCATGGACCCAGAGCTTATCCTGGTTTTTGTAGTGTGAAGCGGACAAATGACAATGATTGCCACCCTCTAGATAGGACGTTGGTCTATCGCAGATTACTTTTTAGTAACAGTTTGGATTGAAATTTTCACGCACGTTTCATGTAAGAAATGGTTTAAGTTCATTTTTAAAATTGTTTGCAAATGATGCACTATAAAATAACTATTTATTGCATCTATCTACTGATTACCCGGTCAAACAAAAGTGTGATTATTTTCTGAGCTGTTGTGAAACATTGCATGTCATAGGTTCATTGTTTTCTATGTCATTTAAATTCCTTGTTAACAGAACATTAAAAAAAAAAACGCTCAGTATATTTGACAAGTGTATTTTATTATGTACATTCATAAATTGATATATCTTTTAAAATTGATTATAAATTTACCTTAATAGAACACAAAAATCCTTGTTTTTTGGTTAAAGAAAAGAAATTATTGTATAGACTCCAAAAATCGGTTGATTATTTTGATTATTAAAAATTTTATTTAATCTTTTTTCTTTTTCAATTCTTCAGGACACCAGGACAAAATATACTTTATCAGCTTCCACCCTTTGGCCTCTGGCATCATTGCCACTGGCTCGTATGACATGACTGTGCGTTTGTGGGATTTGGACCAGCAGAAAGAAATAACGACACTTGAAGGACATGAGGATCAGGTTTGTATTGTATTCAATCCTCTTAGTTGCTATTTGTCCACTTTGAGTATATTATGAACTTTATCCTGTTTAAAGTGGGATAAAGGAGTATAATAAGTATTTCTGATAGAAAGCAAAGCCATAGAGAAAAAAATGTTTGGATGATGACAATGCAATTTTTCTTATCCGACTGAAAACATCTAATCACAAGAAAGATACACAGACTGAATGTTGAAAATCTTTAATGGAAACAAATATGATTGGAAATCTTAAACAATTGAATGTAAATCTGCTTACAAAACTATTATTTTTTAATGAAATTTTTTCAATGTTTATTTTTTTTTCTCCACATCAAAGAAGCCTCTAGTGGTAACACGTTTTAAGATGTTTGTTCCGTTACTGTGTGCTATTTAATTGTTCATTTTTTTTCATTTAACCTGAGCAGATATTTTCCCTTGGTTGGAGTCAGAGTGGCCGCTTTTGTGCAACTGTTTGTAAAGATGGAAAGATTAGAGTGTTTGAGCCTAGAAAAATCACAAGCGCCATAAAGGTATTCATTTTTTATTTCATTAATTTTCTTCTGTTATGAATAGTGAGAGAAAAATTATTCAGGTGATTATAAATTACTAAATGGGAGGCATTGTCTGAATTTGCCATATTCACATTGTCATTTTCAGTTCAATAAAGAGATTGATAATTTAAACTTTTTATTTTCATTTCTTATTTTTTTTAAATGTAAAAAATTACAGCATGGTTAACCTGTTTGACAATGTATTTGATGTGACACGTGTTGATTGGTACTGGGTGTCTCCAGGAGGGGCCGGGACCAGAGGGCCAGAGAGGAGCGCGTGTGGTTTGGATGCTCCACGACAAGTTCCTCTTTGTATCTGGATTCAACAAGTACGTTTTAAATCATCGGGATCAAAAAGTCATCACTTGCTCTGTTCTTGAGTTGAGAGTTTAAAATGCTTTGGTTGAATCGTTTCCAAATTTGTTTTACACAGTGTATTGTCAATAGAGGGTATGGTTGAACAATCAACATATATATTCTTTACACAGACAAATACTAAAAGAATTGACTTAAAAAGTATTTAAAACAGGTATATCAAAATATTATTCTTAAGATTTTTATTCCCCAAAAAATCATCAACCAATTTATAAAACAGTGATAATTCTTTAAAAATCTAATTCAAGAAATTAAAATTGATTATTTTCTTTTTTTTCTTTTTGAAAAGATAAAGATTTTATTTATTCATATTTTTTCTAGATCACGACAAGGTTATGTGGTATTGTCAATGATATTCGTATGCAAAGTAATTTTTTTATGTATGCAGTCTTCAGAAAATAGACCAACTGCTTGTGAATTATTTTGTTTTTGGTCAGACGCTCTCGTCAAGAGATCAGAATCTATGATGCTGAAGAATTGAAATGTTTGGAAACACTTGAGCTGGACACATCACCCTCCATACTGATTCCTTTTTATGATCAGGATTCCTCTCTTCTCTTCTTAACGTGTCGAGTATGTGAAGGTTACCTTATCTGTCATGTATAAGTATAAGAAAAATAAAAATCAGCATATTATTTAACTAAGAGAATAAGATAGATGCTCTTGTGTACTAAGACAACTTATTCCACATTTCATCAGCACCACACAATAGAAGAAGTTCTACAGATTTTTTTTCTTACTAAGGTCAGGAGAATTTGAGGCTTAATATGTAATTTTTTACTTTTTTTCACGAAGTCATTTTTATCATTTTTTTTTTTTTATTTTTAGTATTCTTAGAAAAAGGTTTTGAACATCTTTAAATATCTTTGCAGGGTGAACGCACAGTGAAAGTGTTTGATGTGTTTGATGAGGAGCCTTACTTCAATGAGTGTGCACCATTCAGGCTGGAGTCCTTACACCAGGTGGGACAAATTGTGATGAAGATCATTATCTAAGTCACCAAGTTACTAACTGACTATCGGTAGACGTAGGAGCTAAAATGGTCGTGGCGAAGCACAGATTTGTGGGTCAGGGAGTTTGATTCCTACCAGCAGCATATTAATTTTTACCTTAGTCTTAGGCAAGGAAATTTACTCCAGTTGCCTCCCTTCCACCCAGGTGAGAAATAGGTAGCTACCAATTCATGGTTTCACAAATGCGTTGGGGAAGTAATCTGCTATATATCAATGTCCTATCCAGAGAGCAACAGCCTTTGTAAAATGTCTATTCCGCACTACAGAAACTAATGCAAGATCTGGTTTTATGGGCCAGTAGGCTCTAAAGGATTTACTCTACATTTTTACCATCAACTTCCAAGGGCCATTTTACAGATGCATCATTGTCAAGTTTTCAAATCTTCAATTTCCATTCCTCTCCATCGCAATTGTTCAAGGCAATTTTTTCATTTTTGTTTTACTTGGTTTTTTTTTAGGGTAGCCATATACAGCTCAAAGTACTCAGAAGGTAGAGAGGTGGATACTAAATTATTGTAAACTCAATGTCTTCAGTGCTGTGATAAAAATCTAGGTATCTAACAAACACACCATGTTTCGCTTATCTTTCTTGCTTGGATAGAGAGATTTTTGACAATAGATTTGTGAAAAATGGAGAGGGATCATGTGGGACAAGGGGTGTGAAGAAGGGAGATACAATACATGTTAGATTGTAGTTATTATGTCAATGACATGTTTAACTTTGTGTGATTATATAGACAATATATATATATATATATATATGACCTAATTATTTGGTTAAGGAATGGGCCACTGTTAGTGATTGAGATAGTGATAATACAAATATTATATACTGATTTTTCATGTGTTTGTTTTTCCAGGCTGCATCCTTTCTGCCTAAAAGGGTGTGTGACGTACGACAAATAGAGGTGGCAAAGGGATGGAGATTGACCTCTAACTCGGTAGAGGCCTTGACATTTACTGTCCCTAGGGTCAAGGTAAGAACACTGATGATGAAATATTAAGACTTTTCATGATACCAATACTTACAAACTCTAGTAGGTATTGTTTTCATTTCTACGCAAAAGGTATCTTGGTTTTGATTCATCATGTTAAAAAATAACCCAACAAAACAACACTGTGTTCAGTCTTCAAAAACTTGATAACAATTTGTCATGATATAGATCCTATGTCCACATATGCTTTTTTTTTACATTTAAACACCATCTTTCCTTCGCCAGCCCCAATACTTCCAAGATGACCTTTACCCCGATGCTGCCGTCACATGGAAGGCAACTATGACAGGCTCAGAGTGGCTCTCGGGGAAGGACACTGCGACAGCTACCATCTCACTCCGTCCATCAGACATGCAACCATGTGAGTGTACTAGTACTACCTAACGCATATTTCCTATCCTTACTAGGACAAAGAGATTGAGATCCATGAAATGAAGTAGAAATGAAAATCAAAATATGACAGTTCACATTGGCTATGGGATGAGAGATCCATGAGAACATCATGTTAGACTACATTAAGAGAATGATTCTGTCATGGAAGAATGATTAAAAAGTAACACAGATAGAGAATGTTTAATTTTGTTATTTGTTACAAACTCAAACTGCTATATTTTTTAATTTATAGAATAGAGGAGAAAATTCACGGAAATACTAAATTAAAACAGGTTTTTTAATGACAATAATTTTTGTTTGCAGATCAGTAAGAATTCAAAACTTTCCCCTCCCCCCCACCCCCCCCAAATTTAAAATTCATATCCCCCGCCTTGCATTGAAAGGTTTAAATTGGGGGAATTCCGTAAAAGATTGTTTTAGTTATCCTTGAATGGTTCAACCGTACATTTCCTTCATGCCTTTAGTGAGCCAAGCTCCTGTGGAAGCTCCAAAGCCTAAGAAATTTGAAAGCTACACTGCTGATACATACAAATCTGATGAGCAAAAGAAGGAAGAGGTAACGTACCTTTTTTTTTTCATTTCATGATTGATTTTCTTATCAATTCATCTTTTCTAACAATGCGCTCGACGTGTGACTAAAGATGGGTCTATGAAATGACCGATTTTATGAGACCTCTCGAGAGTCACTATTTTTAAACATTATTTACAATACAAAGTTGTTTTTCAACGGATATTAATGAAACTTGGTATCCAATCAGAAGAATGGTTATATTTTATTCTTTTTAGCTTTTTCTTTGTTTTGGTAAAAAAATTTTAGTTTTTCGTTTATTGAGTGATTAAATTAAAACTAAGAGGTGCCAGATCAAGTACACAAAACTGGAAAATGATTAATCTTTCCTCTTTTTAAATCCCAAATTTCATCGAAATCGCTCAATAAATCTCTCTGTAAATCACAAAAGCATTGTCACATCTCTTGTCATATAAGATCGACTTACAGGCTGTCATGACGTAAATTGCGTTGTGTAAACATCCCACAACTTAATAGTGAACGGGGCAAAACTTTACATAGTTATCTACGTAGATTAAATTCTAAGGCCAGGCCAATTAGGGTGAGTTTATTCACTCACATAGCAAAGTCCCAGGGGAGCTGCTATTTGGGTTAATTTTCTTTTAATTACTGGAGATACTTACTCTATGAATGTAAAAAAAAATATTTTTAATCAATGAAACTGTAATAATAGAGTTTTACCAGTACACATAAAAAATGATGAAAAAAAGAGGGACCAAGAACTTATGATAATGTTGAGCATGTTTGTGAAGTTTGTGTTATTTTATGATTACTGTTTATTTGAAACCTAAAAACTCATCCCAATCTGAATCACTCGAGCAATATCCACAATATGTGATCTTTTCTCCCAGCTTCTGAATGCCATTGTAGGTAAATTGGAAATTTCTAGTGAACCAATGCCTCAAGACTTGGCTGAAGGCGTGGACGATGATGAGTGGGTGAGTGATTTCTGTCCTGGTTATGTTATGTTATGCAACAAGCTTTTTACTACATACTTAGTTAGGTGCTGTAGACTATTTTGTGATTAAAGCAAAGAAAAGAGTTATTTAGTTTAAATTGTCCTATGTACCTACTGTATTGAATAAAGAAAAAGAACAACAAAAAAATTCTAGTCTTGTTCAAGAATTTTGTAGATACTTTTACTCATAAACTGTGTAGACTAGAAGTGTGTTTTGATTTTGCACTTATTAAGTGTTAAAGTTAAGGCCTTTATTGTGATTGCTTTTTTACCCATATCTACGTGCATTTATTTACGCGTGAACTCACTCACATTTAAATACCGCTGTCTTATCTTTTCAAGATACATTTACACAAGACACAATATTAAAAGGAAGCTTAAGCACTCATTTTTTGCTCCCACAAAACATTTCAGGATGATTAGGCCTGCGGATTTGCTGGCAACCAGATCATGATTAGGCCTGCGGATTTGCTGGCAACCAGATCATGACTAGGCCTGCGGATTTGCTGGCAACCAGATCATGACTAGGCCTGCGGATTGGCTGGCAACCAGATCATGACTAGGCCTGCAGATTTGCTGGCAACCAAATCATGATTAGGCCTGCAGATTTGCTGGCAACCAAATCATGATTAGGCCTGCAGATTTGCTGGCAACCAGATCATGATTAAGAGGATTTGCTGGCAACTAGATCGCAACTTTGTGCTGGAAGGAAATGCTTTTTAATTTTTACATTCCCTCAGGAAGTAAGGCAAAAATTTGTAGATGCAGAGACGAGGCACAATGGCAGAAGTGAAAGGATCAAAGCAATTGATAGCGCAGACTATAATTAATGATATTGAATAATCTAAAACTTTATTTTAATCATATATAAGTAAAATATAATTGTATTCATTTTTTGGTTATGTCATGTATAGTGTGAAGCAAATGAATAGGTATACCTTTCCTTCAAAAATTTGATACAATGTTATTTTTTCTTATATGTAACCAAATATAATTTTAAAATTTATTTTTCAAGCTCAGATGAAATCAAGGTAGATAACTGAGAGACAATGACAAATTGAAATTTGCTTTTTCAACCTGTTTGAAATTTGAAAAATGGTGTTTACAATACAATAAGTAAATCAAAGTCATAGAATAATATAGATATTCATCATGCCCAATGTTTTCTTGAACTAGGTGCTTGTATTACAACCTTTTGTGACCTTGGGAGAAAAAAAAAGGTGGGACTATATTAGCCTGACTCTTGTATGGGATCTCTTTATATATATATATATATATATATCAAATTTAAGCATATAGGAATGTATGAACATTTCTGAATGTCTAGTTCTTATATTTCCTGGTGCTTGCTAGAAGAATATACAAATTGTTCCATTTATCTAGAGGTTGTAACAAAATAACTCCTGAGAATTCATGCTGAAATTTTTATCTCATTTTCTTTCATTGCTTAAGTTCGACTAAGGCAGTGGTTCCCTTTAGAAAAAAAGTTTCTTATCGTTCTTTGGTTTTTCTGTGTAACTGATGTGCAATATTTGATGTTAAACCTATGTACAAATATATAGTAAAGGTTGGTGATTATTTTTATTTCAATCCTATTTGTTATTGAAATAGCTGAAGAAAACCTAGGAGAGAAATCTCTTCGTGTTTGTCAAAATTTATAGAACCATCATTAACAGCAGTATAGTTTATATCCCAACAGTTTGACATCTTTATTGTTTTGCTCTTTATCTTGTAAGAGACATATCCAAACTGTTACCTCTATTGAAAAATATTATTAAAAAAAGGACTGATGATACAATATCATCATATAGGCTTTGTACCAGTCTTGAAATGCTCATAAGGTTGAAACTCTTCATTGACAACTTCATTCTCTTCTAAATTTCTTCGTTTTTAGATACCATCTCAGTAATAACATGCAGTTGCCGTGTAGTAAAAACCAATCAACCAAAAGGAAAAAAATGTATTATAAGAAATATACTCTGATTATTTTCAAAAATTTTCATTACAATTATATTTTAATTTTATGTAAAATTTTCCTCCAAGCTTGGTTGTTTTGATTTGTTGCGCAAATCTTGAAACATTCCCCTGGAAAACCACAGGATAAATTGAAAAAGCTCAGGTAACCTCTCATGTTTCCTTTTCATTCGTCTTTTCTTTTCTTCTTTAAAAAATGATTCCATCTACTGTCTTCATTGATGACTATTGCGTGCGATAGACAGAAATAAGTTCCAATCATCCTTAGCCCTCCAGTTAGATGCTGTCACTGGTCACATCACTCAGGTGGAATGTTCTCTTTGTAACTTGTAAGCTGACCTTGCTTTTGCAACGTTCTTTTCGTAAATTTGCACCAAGGTTTTCCTTTGCATTGAAAGACAAATTCACACATATGTTTCAAACTGTAGTAATTGTATGTATGTGATGTATATCATTATCATCATATAAATTGTTCCATCTTACCCTCTTCAATTACAACTATTGTTAACTATTGTTTTGTTTTTTTAATGGTGTTTGCATTGATGTTTTCTGATAAATTATTTGCATAGTTTGCTCACCATGTCTATTATAATTATATTACTATTCATGATTTTCAAACAACTTTTGAAGTTGATGTAAAATATATTTTTTTAACAAGAATATTTTGAATAACACAGAGTACTGGTACCATAAAAGTAGATTGTATTTTTTTGTTGAGAGGTTAGAGCATTAAGTCAACAACATAATTTGCCACGGTCAAAAGAAATGATAATAACAAGGGTGGGGATTGCTTAGCCTGTAAATATTTAGAGAACAACAGGAGTGCTAGATAGGCCAGTATTATAAGACAAGGACAAATTGAGACAAAAAATTGTTTCATTCAACTGTAGGCCTTGATCAGGACATAGACGAAAACAGCAAGTTAGAATGACATGAAATAACATTAACCCTCTCACTGCTAAGGCCACCAATTTCAGGCTTTTAGCATGTATGTCAGTTCATTAAAATCTGATTTATCTAGTATAACAACACAAACATATTCACAATTTTGCATTTTGAGTTAGAATTAATCGGACTTCGCTAGGCTGTGAAAGTGAAAGGGTTAAAACACATTGGTGCTTCCTTCATGGAGCAGACACCCAGCCTTCACCCAACCCTGCCCTATGGACTTCCCCTGCCCTAGCCTCTTTGGGGAGATTTCACTGCTGTCACCACACAGAGATCAATGAAAATCTCACCTGAATATCTCCTCGCCCAGTAACAGTGCACTGACACAGCGCCAAGTAGTCTTAGCTCTATTCCCATAACACCAAGCATGTAGCAGGACACAGCTGGGATTCGAAACCCTAACCTACGAGTAGCTGGTACTGAGGCAGACACTCTAAAGATTAAAGCCACAGAGCTGGTCTAAAGCGCTTCCAAATGCTAAGTTCTTATTAGTATTAGTATTAGTGCCCAGGTAGGGGTTATTTGTTTGTTTATTAAGAGTTTTAAGGCTTTTTAAACTGCAAATATTATATCAGCGCCCAGTGGTAAGTAAGATACACTGTCATAACTTACTGCTAGTTAAAAGAACTTTGACCCTGCCAGGGACATTTCACAAAGAGATGATTTACAAGACAAAAATATCATCTCTCAAAAAAAGGGTGACAAAGAGGTGATATACAGGAAAAAAAATATCACCTATCACAATCGAATCACAAAGCAGGACACACAAACAGATGATGGCTAGCACCCAAATCATGCACTATTATTATGGTCCAGGGAGACCCAGGATATTCTAACCGCCCTTTGTGTATAAAAGTACATACTCAGTCCTTCTAGATAGCAAGTGACCCTGTAGTCGGATACCATGTGCAAAACAATAGGGGTGACCATATGTCTGTTGTGACGACAAGCAGGACCAAGACTGAACTAACAGATACAAAAAAGCTGTGTGTGTGTATGTTTGTTAAGGGAGCACTGGAGAGAGTGTTGGAAAAGGTAAGATGATAGATAAAGCCATAAGATAAGAAACAGAAGTAGCGCCCACCAGAGGCACCCGCAGAGAGAAAGACACACAAACAGATGATGGCTACCTGGAAGACTGACGATATTTCACCGGCCTTTATACAAACGTACTCAGTTCTTCTAGATAGCTGGTGACCCTGTAGTTAGATGCCACAATCCGAAACATGGGGGAAGTCTGTAGGATCAACAGGCAGGACTAAGACTGAGTTAACAGTAACAGTAGGTATCCCAAACCCCGCTTGAATACGGGCGAACGGCTCGCAATGCGCCGAGATCGGGAGAAATTTGCCTTAAACTTCCACTATAATATCTCCCGACA
>JAUEKZ010022039.1:5521-18412 GCA_031471865.1 Melibe leonina | reverse complement strand
CGCCTAGATCCGCCCTGGACCGCAACATTGTGATGGTGTGTGTGTTTTTGGTTTAGTTAGTCAGCGTGACGGGCGTTGACATCATCGACACCATTGACCTGAGTGACGTAACGATGCTCCTAGGATTCCGGACTCATGCCAGCCAATCAGAGTGAAGTCGATGGTTATTCACACGTAACCTTGGATCTGAATGTAATCTGTCTATGCTGGTGATGATGATAACTGTTATTGATAATTTTGACGATGAATGGTGATGGTGTTGATGAATAATGGTGATGATGAATAAGGATGACGATGAGGATGATGATGATGATGATGATGATGATGATGATGATGATGATGATGATAAAAATTGTAATTGTAGTTTGAAAAAAAATTTACACAAACAAGGGAGGGTAGGGTGTTTACAGGAAACATGTTTTTTAATACATTACACTTAGTGCGAGTAGTATTGGTAGTAGTAGTAGTCGTCGTCACAGTAGTATAAGTAGAAGAATGAGTAGTAGTTGTTGTTGTAGTAGTAGTAGTAATAGTAGTAGTAGTAGTACATGTAATATGACACTGCTGCTGCAGATGATGATGAAAATAATGATAAAAAACAATGATAATTGTATGAATAACAGAAATATCCATGATCATTACCATAAAAAAGACAAAAACGAAAGCTATCAAGAATGATAAGAATAATAATTGGGCATGTCATTTTCTGTTTCATATTTTTACCCCATTTTCACTTACCTTCTTTTGTATTTGTTTGTTTTATAAATGTGGGGATTTTATTTAGCTGAACTTACGTAGTTTTTACTATCTTATCCGAGAAGGCGACTGCTGCGTAGAGAGATTATCCTTGTGATTACATTCTTTATTAATTGACAGCTAATGAAATAAACGGCAGTTGCTGATTCATGATGAAATGTAATGCAAACGGATAATTGGGGTTTGGTTTGGTTTGGCAAATATGAACTAACAGACAAAAACTTGAATGAATTGAAGGTTATTACTGCCAAGAATACTAATGCAGGATTTAGGAAACAAACTTAAGGGCCAAGTTTAGGAACAGAAATTGCATAACAAGTCATGCCTAGATTTAACCCATTCAAAGCTAAAATTATTAATCAAACTTGAAACTAGGCGTCAACATTTTCAAGATCTGCCTGTCCTTTTACCAGATAAATCGGATTTCAATGAACTGACATATTATGCCAAAAGCCTTCAATTTATCAGTAAGAACATGACTGTAGCTTTTGAAGAATTTGCTTATTTCAATTCGGTTATAATCAGACCCCGCTTTGAAAAGGTTAATGACATTATGGTGGGGATAGAATGGCGCAATGTTTCATACAATATATATGTCCATCAACGTGTAGACTTCTTAGCTCAATAAATTCTAAGTGGAACGTCAATCTCAGAGCTTGGGACCAGTTGCTCTGTCACCACTGCGTCATCCTTAACCCCTTCACAGCGAGATTGGATTCGAATCGAACTAAAATATGCAAAATATTCAAAATTTACGTATTCTTATACCGTATAAACCAGTTTCAAGAGATCTGACATATGTCAAAAGCCTCAATTTCAGGCTATTTTTTGCACACAAAAATCCACTGAAATCTGATTTATATGGTAATGCGAACAGGCAAATCTTGAAGACTTTGATATATCTAGTTAGCAGTTTGAGAAATAATCTCAGCGTTGAAAGGGTTAACGAGTCAAAATCGGCATTTTATCAGCTGTCACGTCGGGGTGCAATGCTTTTCTTCTTCTGAAGAAGAAAATGATGTAAAAGAGGAAGATGAAGAAGAAAAAGAAGAAGAAGAAGAAGAGGAAGATGAAGAGCACGAAGAAGAAGAAGAAGAAGAAAAAGAGAGAAAAAAAGAAGAACAAATAGCCCAGTGTGAAATCAAGAGTCTATGGTTAAACCAGCTTCCTGCCATACTGAAAGATCATTTTCAGATCATCAACAACAGGCACCTTTCCGTCCTACTTATCAACCCGGCACACATCTCGAAATGAGCTAAAACTAAAACCAGCAGCGCCTGCACGGCATTCCGAGGACAATGAATATGTGCATTCCGGGGAGGCCACCCGGCAGCTGATAATTATCTCCCTTATTTGAATCTGCCTGAAAGTAAAGAGCAATGTTTTCTCAGCTAATTCCCACTCCCTGCCGTGGTATAACCCTCCACCAATCGCACAAAGCTAGCGTGTCTTCATCAGAAAATTGCTCACCGGCTTCATACCTCAATCGGTAGAGCGTCCGCCTCTGTAACGGTACGTCGGTGGTTTGAACCACTTGTCGAACCATATCTAAGAGCTCTAATTTGTCCACAGCCTCCGCACAGACCGCACAGAAAAAAGTCTGGTTACGTCTAACATTATGTTTTAACACTATCGCTGAGAACTTTTCACCACCACAAGGCTAGTGGTAAAGTACAAAGTCAGACTCAACCATACATTTTCTCTGCGGTCTGAGTGGAGGCTGTGGACATGAGCTCTAAGACTAAGACGTCAGAACCGGCAATTTAGAAACTGTCCTGCCGGGCCAATTTGAACCCTTTAAATGCTAAGGACACCAACATCTTCAAGACTTGCCTGTTCTTATTATATACTATGCTTTTGTCAGTTTACTGAAATCTGATTTATCTGGTAAAAGAACACCTGCATTTTCAAGGCTTTGCATTTTTCAGTTGGGATAGAATCACACCTCGCTGTGAAAGGGTTAACGTCTTAACCCTTTCACTGCTAAGGACACCAGAATCTTCAAGATTTGCCTTTCACTGAAATCTGATTTATGTAGCATAAGAACACGTACATTTTCAAGATTCTGTAGTATATTCAGTTGGGTTAAAACCAGACCCCGCTGTGAAAGGGTTAAGTATGACACGGTTGGGGTGCAAACCAACTACCTACTAGTTCCGAGGTGGACGCTCTATCGATTGAGCTTCAAAGGCAGTGAAGTTGAGTGAAGGTATGTCCGTAATGTGAATTCACCTGCTTGCTCGAGGGAAGTATGTTGACCCACTGGGATAAGATACCCTGTTCAGCTTTACTGTCCAAATAAACACGGTATTCGGTGAGATGGGTAGGTGGTTTTAACCCTCTCACTGCTATGGCGATTTCTCAAACTACTACTACTCAAACTACTAACTAGAGACATCAAACAATTTAAGATTTGTGGGTTCTTATTCTCGATAAATAAGACTTCTGTGGACAGGCATATGCCAAAACCCTGAAATCTTATTTATCTAGTATAAGAGCACGGGAATCTTGAATATTTTGAAAATATTTTGTTCGGTTAGAATCGGCCCTCGCCGCGAAAGGGTTAAAGATCGTTCTACAAAAATATTTGAGGTACCACTGCTTTCCGCCCAAGCTCACACTATCTTTATTGTTTGGATAGAGTGCCAAGAACATAAACAGTTGCTTGTCAAGTAGGTTTTAATATAACTCGTTCCGTGTGCAACTCATGTCTAACCGATTGATTTAATCGTAAGTGTTAATAATTTACTCTCATAACTTTTATGTCTGCGCTAAGAACAAGCATAAACTGTGAGGGGTAGAGACAGATGGAAAGTGACGTCCATAAACATTTCCACGCCTGGAACAGGTTTAGAACCTAAGGTAGAAGAAAGAAGAAGTACGCTTGACGAAGTCTGAACTTGTTAATTAACTGTATGAGAAACATAATTAGTGATGCCCGAATGAGAGTAACGGCAGGAGGTAAGACAGGGTGCTCAAGTGGCGAAGCGGCTTACAAATTAACTGTGGACATTCATTCAGTGAATAAATATAAATGTATTACTATAATGAAACCTTAAAGCGCTTTACAAGTTTACTTGTCCCCGCCACCAGCGAAAATTGAAACGCATAGGACAAAAGAGGCGGCTGTTAGGCGTGTTACATTTTTTTTTATTGTGGGATAGCTACCCGTTTAACTGCTGGGTCTTCAGTGGGGATCGAACCCATGACCTTCAGCACATGACAACCATTCTCACTGAGGGACAAATGAATAACGGGAATTTTGACAATTACGACGTCTATTTCCGTTTTGTCTTTTTTTGCTGTTGTCGTCAATGTAACAGCGAGTGTTGGGATGAATATAATATATTCGTGGTATTAGAGATTCTGTGACAAAAAACAAATAAATCTACACACAATAATATAGATCTACACATGACACAAACTTGGTCATAGCCAAGAGTTTGAAATTTAGATATGTATATCTCGAAATTCTAGAGCTGAGCTCAAAGAAAGGAACAGCCATGAGAGAGACAAAAATAAAATGTCTCTCTCATTCCTGTTCCTAATAACCTTTCTCTTCCTTACTCTACCACAGGTTGAGCAGTCCATTAACAAATAATTAACCTCAAAGTTTAACGTTGTTTTTAAATGGAAGTGTGAGGTGCTTCAGAATTGTGTGATCAGTTTTATGCCATCCATGCAGTGTTGGATTTATTCTTTAACCGCTACAATCAGCGGGTGATTCTAAAATACAAGCCATCTTGATGTCTATGGTGTAATTAAATTCTAGTTTAAGTTTCGTTTTGGGTCAAAATGATTTTACTTACTCAAAGGTACAGAACATAAAAACTTACATGTAAAATCCTATTACACTTAATTAAAGTCAAGACTGTTGTATTCTATTTCCCATAACTAGATTTAACAGTTTAGGTTTCTATCACATAAATGTTTAAGAAATGATGACCACGGATGACAAAACCATGTGAGTTTCCCCATAGAAAAAAACCCCAAAAAAACGTGATACCGATATTAAGTTTGATTTTATCTTGCTCTCTGATCAAAACCTAGAGCATGAAGAGTTTTGATTGGATGAGAGACAAACCTATGGTGGCATGAGGAGTTTTGATTGGATGAGAGGGAAACACCATATTTATCGTATACTTTTTTAGGTTCATTAGGTACCACAATGATGTCATAGTCTATTCTATTCTTGGTTAAGATTGAGAGGTACATTTACCGTGGGATATACATGATTTATTAAAATCTCAAGTCTCGCAGGTTATCATTTATTAAATCTCTATACAGTGAGTTTTTTTTAGGGAAATCAATTTATTCTTTAAAAAAAATAATCATAAGAAAAAATACAATTGTAGGGCGAGGAAAATAGAATGACCGAGACATCTTGATTACAAGGGGAATTCCATAAAGATGCCATTGATGTAGCATCAGGAGACAGTATTGAGAAAATGGGTCACAGGCGCCACCAAAGCCGCAAAATATTAAGTAGAAAATCATAGAGGTTCAGCCAGATTTATTAAGAATTTTTTCGGGTGGTCACAGTTTTGCCATTACCCAACAGGACATCGTAGTAATAATGTCGTGGTAACCAGAGAACACAACACTTTGTCGAGTCCGGATCTTGTTGCAGAATGAAAGTGATTATTGAAAACTTGCTCTGATGCTTGGGGAAAAAAACCCCAACAAACTACTGCTTCAAAGGGAGGGATAGAGGAAAATATAAAAAAGGAGACAAGGGGAAACTTGCTCTGATGCTTGATAAAAAATCCCAAACAACTGTGACCAAAGGGAGAAAGAGGAAAATATTAGAAAATCGGAAGGTACTACAAACGAGAATGGCCAAAAAAGGAAAAAAAGGACTTGGACTAAAGGCAGAAAAAGAAACGAAAACAAAAGACTTTCAGGAATTCTTTGGGAGGTAATAAAAAGGAATGCTTAGAAATAGAAAACAAATTACACCCAGAGACTTTGAAAGAAAAACAAATGTCTTTGAGTACACCCCTGTCAATAGAGCTACTTGAATGGCATTCTTCCTGCGCAGTTTATACTGGTGTCCTGAATACGAGTTCATGAGTCCTGACAGATACAAAGCATGGCTATATCAACAGATGCAATCTAAATGTTAAAAAAGGCTTTTGGGATATGTCAGTCCACTGAAATCTGATTTATCTGGTCTAAAAATAGGCAAATCATGAATATTTTGATGTATCTAGTTAGTAATTTGATAAAGACCCTAGCATTCATAGGGTTTACTATTATAGGTACTGCATACTCTTAAGTCGACAAAGCAGTAAAATGGGTACCTGGCCCTCCATCCACAAAAAAAATAAAAAAATAAAAAAATCAAAACCGTGTAACACACCCCAACAGCGCATTCTGTTCCTATGTGCTTCAATGCTCGCTGTTGGCCGGGGGAAATAAGCGTGTAAAGCGCATTGAAGTTTGTACATACATCAGTATGAAAATGCACTTTTTAAATTAAATGGTTTATGAGATTAAATATCGATATGTTTGTCAATAGAAATGCGAGAAACTTATTTTCAGAATGACCCTGAATTGCATATTATACCTTTTATAACATCTAAGATGGGGTTGTTTGGAAAATGACTTTAACCCTTTCAATGATAAAGATACCAAAATCTTCAAGATTTACATGTTCTTATACCACATAAATCAGATATCAGTGAATAGACAGATGCCAAAAGCCCCAAATTCAGGCTGTTGGCATATGTCCGTAAACTGAATTATGATTTATCTGGCATAAGAACACGTACATTGTCAAGGTTTTGCATATTTCAGTTGGGTTAGAATCAGACCTCGCTGTGAGAGGGTTAAATTGATTGATCTGAAAAAAAAGAACAATAAACTAATGAAATATTGACACATTTTGTAATAAATAAATACCATTCCTAAATGGCAACAAGGATGCTGAACAGTTTATGCATAACGTATCTTTTCCCAGAGTCCTAAATTATTAATTTTTACCTTCGTCTCTAACAAATTTCTTCTTGCAAATGAATGAATTAAATTTATTTTTTATGTTTTTATGTCCTAATGTTATAAAAACTATGTCAACATCAATGCAAACATCTCGAATGTTGTGCGAAGTAAAATAAAATAAAACAAAATAAAATAAAATAAAATAATCATCAAATCGATGAGATTAAATTATCGTTGTGAAGATAAGATGTTTGAATATAACAGAATCGATAAGCCAAGAAAGGGAAATAAAAACCAGGCCAAAAGAATACATAGTCTATCTCCGCACAGTTTACGAGAAGAACAGCCGAGGTGGTGTGGGGTAGTAGGAATGTTTTAATTGCATTTCAATGGTTGGAGTTTTTACAGGTGTCAGAATGATGGAAGTAAGGCATTGAATAACAGGCAGCATCGTAGCCAGGGGAGATAAGACCCCGCCTCCAACTTTTTAGTGTGTGCACTTATTTTGTGTGTATAAATGTGTATGCGTATGTATGTGGGAGTGCTGTTTCCACCACAACCACCGCCGCCACCACCACCACCACCACCACCAATGCCATTAATAATAGTACACCTACCACTACCATTCAACTGTTTAATACATATAGGATAACAGGGCTTTCAGAATAGTAAACCACGTCCAAGGTTGTTTAAAGAACAACAACCAAAGAAACAAAAGAAATAACTTGAAGTCTTTGAGTCTAACTGATGACTGTTAACTTTTAACTTTGTCTAGAGCAACGTCAGGATTTTCAATGACAACTGTAATCACGTCGCCTGGTGTCTGATGTGTCGTTCAGATGTCCCCTCAAGTTCTCCCCCTTCAATGCACCAATCAAGTTCTCTGGTGAAAAAAAAAACCCAACAAAAAACCACCAAACTTTTCTTTCATCTTTAACGTTTGGTAGATTGTACAACCGTTACTAATTGGGAATTTCCTTCTTATTTTGGTGTTTTTTTTACGTACTCGTATGTGGAAGAAGAAAACACGGGACCGGATAGTGTATTTGAAGGTTGATTTAATAATCCTACCCCCCCCCCCCCCCCAAGGAGCAGCCCCCTCCCCACAAAAGAATTACCAAACAAAACGAAACAAAACTAAGACAACCAATCTCTCCTGAAAAAAAAGAAAAGAAAATAAGACATGAAAGATGTAAAATGAAATACCCGAACGGAGGGAATTTTCTTTTAAAAAACCTTCACACCTTAATCATACCGATATTGTTTTGCCCCCAGAGAATTTTTATATTCTCGCTTCATTCAAGATCCAATTCTTTATTTTTTATACATTCTATATTTAGTATTTGTATTAATTTCCTTTGATCATTTCTTATCAAGGGGGATTAAGGATGAGATAAGACCCTTACGTGAGTACACCCGTGCGTGCGTACACCCGTACGTAAGTACGTCCCCTAGAGAGTTAAAATGTTGTACCCTTTCAACTGGAAATAATGGTTATCATTAAGCAATCAAACAAACAATTAAGCGAAAACGACTTATTCGATATACAGCCGTTACATATTTTGTTATCCATATTATGTCAATATATTTACCTTGAAATATCTTTTTTTCATTTCACTTTTTGATGGATTTTAACAGTGTGAGAATCAGACCGTGAGGTTTATTTTATCTTTTAATATGTTTATATCGATAATTATTTCGACCTCTACACTATAATATACCCCCTGGCATGCGACACTTGGGAAATGAATAAGAAAACAAAGCTTGGTTTGATAATTTTTCTAATTATCTAATGTCTATTTTCACACCTTCTTTCATGGAAAATAATCCTGTAGGTTTAATGCCTGCGACATCTTGCACTTGTATATAACAAACTTATGGAAACTCTGGGGATAATTTTGCCTAACTTCATAGACCAAATTTGCAATAATGGCACTTAAAATGCTAGCCATATCACTGGTTTGAGGACATCATTTATTGCAAAGTTGCTTCCCCTGAATTTTTCCAAAGGAGTACTTTATCACCCTCCTTCCTACTCGCTTCCCTGTTTTAGCTCCATTTTAAAAGAGTCTGTACCGCTGCCTGCTAATTAGAAACAAGAGCAATAGCAAGGCTAAGTATCATTACGTCTTTTCAGGGGTACCAGCGTTTCAAAACGTTTGAACATGATGAGCACCACGACAAGTTCATAACTCTTGTGCATGTCGTGTACTCATTCTGTTAACCCTTTCACAGCGAGCTCTGATTCTAACCCAACTAGAATAAGCAAAATCTTGAAAATGTACGAATTTTTAAACAAGTTAGACTAAATCATATTTCAGTTACTGAATTTCAGGCTTTTGGCATATGTCAGTTCACTGACATATGATTTATCTGGTATAGGAACAGACACATATTGGAGGTTTTGGTGTCATTAGTATTGAATGGGTTAAAGCATGCAATATGTAGTTCAATGTTCATAACACAAGACGTTAGCCCCCTCATAGTGAGGTCTGTTTCTAACCAAACTGATACACTAGCAAAAGTATCAAAATTTACATGCTCTCAAACCAGATAAATCTAATTTCAGGCTTTTGGCATATGTCAGTTCATTGAAATTTGATTAATCTGGAAAATTTTTAATTCTTGTAGTTTAAGATTAAGCTTAGGATATAATAATTACAAAGCTTTCTTGTCTAGTAACTCCATCAAGCCAGAGCAAACCCATTATCATTGATAGTGAAAGTGTGAAGGTACCATTTAAACAGCGAAAACCTTCGTTTAAGTCTCTTAATTCTGTTGCTCTTTATTATGGATATTTTTTTTTATCACAGTGATCAAGACTTGGTTTTCTTGCTCAAAACAAAATATGATATCTAGTTAGATTATATACCATCATTCCCCGACCGATTTAACGGTTTTGTATGCTGGTGTGCCTAGGGCTTGAAAGCCACGATAACTATTTTGAACTATTATAATCAAACAAGTCTTTTAAAGTCAACTGGCTCATAGAGCAGGGGCTTATCCCGGTTTCTAGACAACTATTACTCAATAATTATTTTCTGCCCTTCACCAATGATTGATGGTTGCAATTTCCGAGCCGGTGTGTTTCTTTCTGAGTTTAGGAATGTGCAAATAACGTGTTAGGGGCCGAGCATTTCATCACTCTAGGCCTTAAATCCCTTTCCAATCCCGCCCCCCCCCCCACACCGCAAAGATAATGGTACTTAACATTTTTTCTGGAAACAGATCAAAGTGAATTATTCATAAGGAATGTGAATAAAATCATAAACATTGTTACAGTTACAGTTATAGGTGTAGTTGAAATAAAAAGTTAAATGTTATTAAAATTACTTTGAATCATAACCCTGTAATCAAGAAGGTACTGGCAATAATTTTAGGCGAACGCCATTTCATTTTCAACACAATTATTCACTTAACATAACAATCGAGATAGTTGATACTCACAAAAACGTCAAAATGATAATTAATGTATATTATTTTTGTAATTTCGAAAAAAAAAATCCTGAAAATTGATGGACTTTAAAAAAAAAAAGCTCAAGTATGATAATTTGCAATCATAAAAAGCACCAGTTAATGGATTAGGTCAAATCGCATTGCTCCTGAAAATAGAATCTCCGTGTCCACTGCGATATATTATCTATTTATTTTCATCTAAATTTTGTTCTCTTGTCTCCACAGTGTTACATTTTCCTTTCGTAAAGGGTTCTTCATTTCCGCAGCATGACCCAGGTCGAAAACCCCATTCCTTTATTATCAGTAGGAAGCAGACGCTCCGATGGCTTTGTGGCTGCATGGACTCAGGGATCTGGTTTCCTGTCATTTCGTCTCCGGGCTGAGTAATTCGAAAATGTCTAGTCTTTCTTCCCCTTTTCATCTCAAACGGACAGCAATGCCAAAATACTTCCGTTGTCCTCTGCCGTAGTCATCATAATATCGTGCCAGGTGCCCAATCGATACCTGGTGTACCTACTCAAGTCTCAAGGTGGTTTAAGGCTGCGGACATATTAAGGGCGGGTTGAAGCCAACACATGAAGGATTGAAGTAGCGCAAGCCTAAATTACAATGAATCCAGAGTCTTGAATGACGGTTAAGACATACTACATCGAACTCACGGCTGCTGTCTGGAGTGAGCCGGATTGAAAACTAACCAAAGACATTAGAAGAAGTAGATCTAGGACTCTCTATTCGGGGAGCCAAGGTGACCGACAATTGAGGTAATCGAGTGATCGTGTCTTGCTCGCTTGGCTTGTAGCTAGAGGGCAGATCTACGATAGTTTACATTTATACTGTGGTTGTCATGGCAGCTTTGCTTCAATATGCCTATGCTGCATTGTGCAAGCTATTGTAATGTATAATGATTGACTCTTCTGGGTAAATAATATACACATAACATACTTTTTAAGCATGCAGGCCTACAGTGTATGTGGCTTGTTAAAATGAAACGATAAAAATGACGTGTACGAGTGAGTCACACGAGCGAGCGAGCGAGCGAGAGAGAGAGAGAGAGAGAGAAAGAGAGAGAGAGAGAGAGAGAGAGAGAGAGAATGGAGAGAGAGGAAGTGGAGAGGGAGAGAGAAAGAAAGAAAGTTAGAAAGATAGAGACAGATAGAGAGAGAGAGAGAGAGAGAAAGAGAGAGAGAGAAAGAGAGAGAGAGAGAGAAAGAGAGAGAGAGAATGGTACTTCTACTACTCCTCCTCCTCCTACTACTACTATCACTACTATTACTACTACTACTACTACTACTACTACTACTAAAAAAGTGGAGGCTTATATAGCGCTGATATCCACGAATTGTGCATCACACTTTTTACTTCCCCCGGCCAACAGCAAACATTGAAACACTCAGGTCAAGACAAGCGCCTAATAGGCGTGTTAGAAATTTGTTTGTGGGACAAAAACACTGCTGTATGGAGGGCCAGGTACCCATTTTACTACTGGGTCAACAGTGGAGTTTTCTGGTCCCTAAAAAATCCCCATCTGAAGGGGATTGAACTCAGGACCTTCAGCACAACAGTCTGATGCTCTGCCAATTGAGCCATTGTGCCCCCACTACTACTACTACTGCTACTACTTCTACCACTACTACTACTACTACTCGACTACTACTGCTGCTGCTACTACTACATTACCACCACAACCTTTCCTACTGCTTCTACTGCTACTGTTACTACTACTACTACTACTACTGTGTTTTCATAGTACAAACACGTCTCATATCACGGTACTGCTAAAACCATATCCACCTCTTCTACATTGTAGAGCAAGAAAGAAAACGGGTGTCTGTGTCACTAACTCTTTGACAGAAACGCTTTTAATGAAAATGACTAGAAAATCAGTCAATCAAAAAAAATACTCGAAATCTCATCCGTTCTTGTTCATATATGTTTCTTTGTCAGAGTACCGTAGTTAATTAATCTAATTATTTCCACGTCCCAATATTCTCTCCCACACAACAGGAAGTAAGGCTTCACATCCATATCCGCCACTGCCATAAAACCGCCATCTTTAATGGCTACAACCATGGGTAAATGAGTCCCACGCCTTTTAAGATTAAGTATTATAGTCGTGTATGCTGATCAACCATGTGGATATCAGACGCTCTATAGTAGGTTTTTCTTGCATGTAACACTATTATCATTATCATCAGCATAATCATAAAGAAATCATTATATTCTATGCAGTAGCTCATGTTTATTATATACATAGTAGTGGGAAATATTATTTTGTACTAAAGTTAGTAGTAGGATTAGTAGTAGTAGCAGTACTAGTATAGTATTAAAAGTAGTTGTAGTAGTAGTAGTGGTAGTAGTAATAGCAAAAGTACAATTGAATTCTATTTGATAATCGTATTCCCACTTTCAAGTATGATTAGTAGTTAAAAAGATCACACGCTACTCTAAAAAAAACAAAAAACAAACGACCTGTACTTACCGTAGTTTCATTTCAAATAAGAACTCTCTTGCAGCCAAAGTTTCTCAATACCCAGTGCGAACAAGTGCAGCATTTCCGTGTTTGCTTTCTTACCTCCCAGCGTTGGAGAATTTTGCCATGTTTCGTGACACTACCGGAAGTTGTTTATTATTTTAGGGAAGTATTCACTTCCTCGGTCGGCCCAGAGCGCATACGACTTTATGCATCCTTGGCCGATTGAAGACGAATACGGCGTTATAATCTCTTGGCCGGTTCAAATA
>JAUEKZ010021708.1:0-18419 GCA_031471865.1 Melibe leonina | reverse complement strand
TTGAATCATGGTTTCATTGTGTGGCTGTTGTTTATTTGTGATTCTCTGTTCTTTTTTGATAAACAAGTGGTAACAGCATGGCCAAAACAAACAAGATGGCGGATCAACCTACTTATAAACGTCAGAAAAAGCCTTATAACTGTTAAATGATATTCCTTTGAAAGAAATGAAAGATACTGATGGGTCTAGTTATGATCCTAGTTGTTCAAAATTGTTTGGTAGTAATGGAAGAGATGTTAGTGAGGGGAAAGTAGATTTAGACGATCCCCTTAATTTTGTTATAAATATTGGGCTATATCGTGAAATATAGACCTGGTAATTTTTTTAAAAATCATTAAAAAGTTCTTTGTGTATCGTTGTGAAATTTTCTATACTCATTCAAATATGAATGATCTATAGATTTCATTTTTCATTTGGATTGTTAATGAACATCAACATGGATTTTGCTAAGTGGATGAATTACATTACGGTTTTTTTCTTTGCGTTACAAACACAACATTCTAATTTTTTAACATAAACATACAAATAGATAAAATATTCACATTCTTTATTCAATAAGAAAAACAATGATATGCAACACTATGAGTTAAATGTTTAGAATAATTGAATAAGATCACAAGTCATGATTTCATACAACCACCCCATTATCGAAACGTGCCTGTTTGGAGGTGTATAGGAAACTTTGTAAAACCCTGTGGGTCTGAATCAGTTAAAACTTCATTCTTGGGTCATGCATTTGAAGAGAAATTGCTGGGAAAGAAATAATTTCTTAGTTAAAATTTACCATCAATACGAAAGACTTGAGTTCTTTTCTCTCTCTGTCTCTCTGTTTTTCTTCTTCAAATAGTTGTCTTATATAATGTTTTTTGCTTTTTTTTTATAATTACAGACCCTGATAACCAAGATGATGTCTCTGGAGATGATGAGGATTACGAAGAGGCTGATCAGGAAGAAATGGGAGAAGATGATGATGAAGAGGATGAAGAGGAAGATGAGGATGAGGAAGATGAAGAAGTGAGAAATCTTTTCTAAGATTGTATACTTTTTAAGATACATGTGTTTTTGGTAGCTGAATTCTCCATATTGGCTTCTTTTATCTATGTATTTTTATATGAAAATATATTGTTAAAAAGTTTTCTTTAAAGCCTTGTTTAGCTGAATGAGCTATGGCACTATGTAAATGTTAACTACAATTGTTTTTATTAAACTGAGGTCCAGTTTTAAATTTTTATTATTTTTGTTTCTCTGTTTTTCTTTTCTTTTAAGCTGTCCTCATTCAATGATTGTGAATTTATATGATTTTTCTTACAGACCTCTGACATGGATGGAGATGGCGATGGTGATGGTTACCAGGAAATGCGTAACCCGTTTGACACAGACGACATGATTTTCCACATGGAAGATTTCCCCTCAAGACGTAAGTAACCAATTCAAAGCCATAAACAAAAAAAATTTTGAGGAGAAAGTTTACATCTAGATGAGAGCTTTTCACTCGTTGTTAGGAAGGAGGTATATAAGCTATATTATACATGTGCATCCTTCATGATTTAAATAGAAAAAAATCTCACAATATATTTTTTTTTCCATGAAATTTCTTTTGAGTATGCTAGATGCCAGGTCTTACTTAAATAACTGAAAAAACAATTCTTCACATAATTTTATCCTAATGTCACCTTTTTCATATTTTAATCTTTCCATTTCACCAAAAAGGACGCCAGCGTTTCATCATCAACAATTCTACAGAGCTGGAGAATATTCGTCTCCCTTTGAACATGGCAGCTGATGACACTAGTAAGTTGATTCTCGACACAAGAATAAAGGAAGGGCTCACACAAATATCTCACCCGTTCATAGTATACTGTCACTTGGCCAACTGGTCGTAGCACTGTTCCCAAATGCAGACTGCCTGGCAAGACAACTACTAAAATACCCATTTAATGTCTTGTGTGTTGCAGCAAGGGGTTTGAACCCCAAAATCTACTTTGAAATATTCTTCCAGATCAGAGGTCGTTCTTATCAGACCCTGAATTGCAGTATCATCAGCGTACTTCAGAATCGGAATATTTTCAAATCTACAAGTGAAATCACTCATGTACATAAAAAAAAAAAGGATTGGGGGCCAAAACTGTACCTTGTGGGGCCCGGTATTAGTTATGATACTATCAGATTTGAAATTAACGTGGCCATTTTTAATAGTGACGAATTGGGGTTAGTTGTCAAGAAGTCTAAAATATGGTAGATTCATATTGGTAAGTTTTGTGAGTAAAGTATGTTGTTGTATGGTTTGAAAAGTCAACGAACAGAGACATGGCATATTTTTTAGAATGGTCCTGACTCTCTAGATATTTTCTGCGAGCGTTAAAATAGCGTCGTCATCGCCCCTTTTGGGTTTTTATGCAAATTGGTTTGCGTCAAGAAACTGTTTGCAGAAATTGAGTACAACATTTAGGACCATTTTTTCTAAACATTTCATAATAACTGATGTCAACGCTACAGGCCTAAGGACATTCAGTTACTTCATTAACACAGTTTGACTTTGGATAGGCACAATATTTGAGGGTTTTCCAAATCCATGGAAAAGAGCCAGATTTGACATTTCAAACATAGAAAAATAAATAGGGACCAAATCACTAGCACATGTTTTGAAAACCAGTGGCCCACAAGCTTTTTATTTGGTTTTTTTTTCTGCAAAAGGATGAGGTAGCAGAACAACAAAAAAGCACTAAATAAAGAGAAAGGGAAGTTTAACACACAAATAATTACATTTGATTACACTTCTTTTCGTTTCAATTCTTTATCTAAATGTGCTAATGTTTGTTGTTTACATATATGTCATTGCAGTGCCTAGTCTACCCCCTGCCCCGAGTTTGATCACAAACTCACACCCATTGTTGATGAGGCAGCAGGACACCCATTCCTCAAGGGCACACAGAAGTGGAAGGTCCAGACTACGACCCCTACCAGCTACTCATGTCAGCTTGAATGCCTCTGATCGTCCCACTAACACACCAGTCATTTTACAAAGGTCAGCACCTGTTTGCTGGTGTTAAATATTTTAAGAAAATAAAAATCAAGATAAGAAATATACATTAGAAGTGTGAAACCACTTGATGGGAAGTGGCAGTATAGTGTTCTGTGGCTGAATGGTCAACATATCTCCCTACTTGGCTACGGTTGGGAAGGTCAAGCGGCATTGGTATTTGCTGGTGCAGATCTGCCTACTTTTAAGCTTTGGATATAATTTTACGCTCTTTGGACCATTTCAGTTTTTGCCTCACAGTGAAAAAAATAAGATTTTGGGTCTCTGGGGTGCCGAAAACTTTGTTCCAAAAAGTTACGAATTCAGTTTTTTTACAATCTGGCGGCTAAATCTGGGTTTTGTGTCTGTAGCTATGGATACTACCAATTCATTTTAACATTTTAAAAAAAAGTGAACAAGTCAATTTGATACCAAGTGATTTGATTATAGGAAGCTTACTGGTACTTTAACACAGGAAGTGACATACAGTATTAACCAAACGTGCGCACTCATAAGGCTGGTCTCTAGTTAAGATTTCACTTGTAATTTGTATAAAAAGGGTTGTAAAATGTAAAAGTTTCCGAGATAACGGATCACAAAACAAAACTGGACGTTTCTGGCAAATGGCCCTTCATCAACAAAACCTTAATAAATGACATCAAATAAACATAGATGACATAAAAAGTGCCGCTCTGATCACATTGGTATAACCATGCGTAGTTCGAGCTCCAGAATGATAGAGAGGGACGCTTACAAGGATTAAGTAAGTTGGAGAGACAGTGAGCAGGAAGAGGTGGGGGTGGTAAGGGAGTGGTGTTTAACAGGGGATGTATTGTAAGTAACTTTGACTGGTAGGGGTCAGGGGTTATCGGCTGTAGAAGATGAGGCAAGAAAGGTTGCACATTGATAATGTTGGATTCTTTCAAATCAGACTAAGAAGGATTAGAGATCATAATTTACCGTTTCTTTTCTTTCTAGCAGTTTGAAAAAGAATGTTTTTTCTGTAGAATTTTGCATGAAAGCTTCCTTGTTTTTTTAAGCTGGTCGGAAAGGGCTAATGGTCCAGAAAACTAGCAGATAAAGAGACAAGTTTGCTCTTATGATATTTTTTTTTTAAAGAAACTCAGCTGATCCATGAATAAAATGGTAGCCTTCGTTTTTTTTATGCACATGGCCCTCGCCCTTGCAGACTGCTGGGGCCATCTACAGCTGCCGAGATTCTCCAGTTGACAAGCACTTTGAGTAGTCAGGCCACTGGTGGAGGAGCTCCCCGAGTTGTTGTCGCAGGAGAACACTTACCTTTTCTTCACAGACCAGAGGAAGACTCTTTGATTGAGGACCTCTTTCAAGTAAGGAGCTGATTGAATTATGCATGAAAATGGAAACTGATCTTAGATATTGCTGTGGTAACATTTCAATGCTATTAAAATATTTTAAAAAATGGTTTTTGAGGGATTCTTTTATTATGGTGTTTTTGTTTTTTTTTCAAAATCATTTTAAGTCAGACCTCATGTAGAGTTAAAAAGAATTGAAATTATGTTGTATTTTTATTGTTGAAATGTGAGGAAATAATAATCTTACAAGTACTGATTTTAATTGCACAGATATTAAAAATAATGTATGGAGTTGAAAAAGTTATTTAAACTTGTACCTGTAAGTTCTTCGGAGTTTTATATGTAATTGTTTTCCATGCTTTTTCTAAGGATTCTGATGATGGAACTTCAGGCAATGGCGTCTTGTCCTGTATCCCCTCAACCCTTACAAGGTGGACTGAGGAAACTAAGGTCTTGGATGGTGATGGTGTACATGACCTCATAACTAGTAAGTCAAGCCTTGTTGTTTTCAAAGACATTGTATATTCATCGTAAACATTGAACAACTTTGATGGGAGATATTTCTTTTGGGTTTTTGCATCCTTTTTAATTTTGCAGATTTTTTATAAAGATAGTTTTTGTGTGTTCTTGGTGTTAGAGAAAATGTATATTAGTTTTTCTCTCATTGTCTTTATCCATAAAAGAGACTGTGTGTGTGTGTGTGTGTGTGTGTGTGTGTGTGTGTGCGTGTGTGTGTGTGTGCGTGCGCGTGTGTGTGTGTGTGTGAGTGAGTGAGTGTGTGTGTGTGTGTGTGTGTGTGTGTGTGTGTGCGTGTGTGTGTGTGTGCGTGCGCGTGTGTGTGTGTGTGTGCGTGCGTGCGTGTGTGTGTGTGTGTGTGTGTGTGTGTGTGTGTGTGCCGCCTCCTGGTCGCTACAGATCGATTTAGATAAACTATCTGTAAATAATCCTTATATCCCGTCCCAGTGCAAGAAGTTAAACATTTTCAGATAATTGCTTTTGGAGATGAGATATTCAAGAAAACAACAAAATTTTAACACCAAATACCCCTCCGATTTTGCCACCATTCGATTATTGTACCTACTGTGATAGTTGTGGTAAAAGTAATTGCACACCGAAGGCTGTTAGACTTTTGGGGGGGGGGGGGGGGTTGTTTCGAGGGTAAAAAGTAGTGAAAAAACAGAGTCAATATACTGAGTATTTCACACCATATTTTGCTGAGGAAACTTTTCGTGCACCATCAAAAGATTGTGTGTGTGAGTGAGTAGTGAAAGAGAGAGAGAGAGAACGCTACCATGATAAAAGAGAGAGAGTGTTTCAAAATGTATGTCTTTGATTGGAAAAGAAATAAATATGATCTTATATGCCTTATAAAGGGCACTACGAAGGGTAACTGGACTTGAGGGCTTAAAGTTCAACCCTCTAACCAATTTGTCACAACACAACTATTTACATTTTCTTGAAGAAAGAGAAGAACACTACCATTTCTAGGTAGCTGTAACTCTAAAAAGTGCTATATTATAGCAAAGCTGTACCAGGGTTGCTAGTATAGTATATTATAAATACAGCTCTTTCTTCTTATCTATCTCAAATCCAGTTCTCAAACCTGCTTTGATTGAAGAGCTGGTTAGAAAACGAGATGAAGAAATTGAAGAGAGGATGGAAAAGAGAAAGAAGAATGCTGAACAGTCTGCCCTGACTAAGAAGAAGGACAAAGCTGGGAATGCATCCGAGACAAACTCTGAAGGGGTGAGCACCATACTTGAAAAAAAGATGAACGAAATTACATAATTTATGAGTCCTTAGTAATTTTTTTGGCAATACAAAAGGTGGGCTGACAAGCAGTGTGTAATGTAGTCATTATAAGATAACTTTATTATTCCCTCAATGAGGAAATTATTTTACAATGTTACATACAGACATAGGGATGCGCCATAAGACAGGAAACAATAGAATGAGTAGGCAAAAATAAATAATACACATAAATGATTAGATAAAGAATATAACATAATGAATAACAGATAAAACAATGAATTTCATTAAGGCTTTGGGTGTAAAGTGTTCAAGATTGAAATGGACCTAGGCAAGAAGGAATGGCCATAACGATTAGTCCTGACCTTATTTAGCTATAGTATGTTAGTTACTGTCTATATTTGTATAGAGACACTTCTATCATATATATATATTCTACTTTCTGGGCCTAGGGTCTTTTCCTTATATTTTGGTAGCCCTTGCCTCAGCGATTGTGTGTGATCAGTCAGAGTGGTCAGTTGTGGGTTGTAGTAGGCACGAGAATGTGGATGTTCTGTCCCCATGTGGACCATGTGTCCTCTTGAATAAAAGTGTAAGTCATCTCACAAAACTGTTCCAGTCAAATATATTACACAGTCTTTAAGAAGAAAAATCTTAGCGTCCAAAAGAAGCTTGTTTTAGATTTGAACCATTGACCAACTACCGTCTATGGCATGCTGCGTCTGTCCTCAGGGTATATAAGTTTATATGGTTATTTCACACTCATTTGCATGGATTTTTCATAAATAATTGTCTGAAATACTCTCTTATATTTCTTATGGAAATTTTCCTCAACAATTTGGTGTTCTGAAAATGCAACTGCAGTTATTGATTTTTTTTATTTAGGCTGCGAGCGAAAAGGACAAGGCTGAATCGTCTGTGACAACATCAGAAGCTAGCACCAGTCACACGCAAAGTAAGACATTGTTTTCTGTACATGAATGTACTTCTCACTATGTATGGTTGTTTCGATTATTACAGGATTTTCTGTATTAATTGGAGGAATGTGGTTGATAAATAGTAGTATGGCTGTATGGTGTAAAAAAATTTTTATTCTAATTTAGAAATATCAACGAATTTATTTTAAAAAATGACTTGTTTAAAACAATCCGAGTCGTGACAAACTATTTAATTTTCGCGAGATTGATAAAAATGTTAACCGTTCAGACACTCATGGAAAGCCTGTAAAAAGTCTTTAGCGTCACATACATATATAGATACATAGATACAAACAGACGTATATTTTTAGTACATAGATGATTTTTATTTTGAGATCAGATTCATTGGAAAAATTCTTTAGAATTTACTTAGTTATGACAATATTGTTTATCTTTTGTTTTTCCAGCTGCAGAGATGCTTGTCTCTACTATTATTGAGCGTGTCTTGTCGCCTATGGTGTCCACTGGTCAGGCTGAACAATCTGCAAGTGTAACAGTCTCCTCGACCACTACTGCCACCACTTCCATCACTACCAGTGCTTTGACCACCAGCGGAGTTCCCACACCATTATACTCTTTCCTATCACTCTTAGATTCCTCTCCGTTTGAACAAAGAGCTCCTCCAGTATCACTTACCAGTTCTTTGCTTAGCCAGCCAGTTCCTATGCCTTCTCCAGACCAACCAATGACTGTGATCACCCAACTACCCCCAGCTTCTTCCTCAGTCACCCCATTCCCTATCACCACTACCGCCATATCCAACCCTCCCCCCTCCACATCCCTACCATTCACCTGGCACAGTGATGAGCCTGTGACTGCCTCTTCTTCTTCCCTCCATGGTGGTGGCACGGCTGCCACAAGCTTTAATAACTCTATGGACATGGATGTGATCTGGGGCAGAGGGGGACTGAACAACCCCTTCCAACATGTTGGGTTACGTACAACCACCGCAGACATGAGCAGGCCTACCGTGACCACCAGTTCCAACCAGCAGCAAGCTCAGCAGACGTCCATCATTAGTCAGCTGTTGGACAGCATTAATTTCCCGTCAGCCTCCCAAGCACTCTCGTCCACCCCTACCACCACCAGCCCCTCTTCTGTCTTTGCTACCCCCATGTTGACAGAGCCGCTGGTTGTGCATGGGCAGAGTGTACCCTCCTCTGTGTCTGCTTTGCCAAGCATGAACCAAATGCCCATATCCAGGTTTGTGAATGCCCAAGTAGACATGAGTTAGGTAGAAGATTTTTGCTCAACCATTTCATTCAATATATGGTACCATGCTTGATAGTGTTGATGGTCATGGCTCACCATTTCTCTCTTTGCTTGGATGATGGCATTGCTCCTTCCTGTGCCAAGTCAAATTGACAGATCATCTATCATCTTTTTCCTAACAATTCATTTTTTAAAGTTATTAGCATATTGTCTTTCAACAGATATGATCAGCAGACCTGCCACTTATACCAAATCGGTATTATACCGATTTTTCGACTAAATTTGACCTGGTACTGATTTTTATGCCAATTTATCCTGAGTACCGATTTTTCATAAAGGCAGTCCGTCGTCATCCACCTTGATGATAAAACTACAATAATGCACTGGCAGCAAAGAACAACTTATCAAACTTATTGAATTAAAAAGAGAAAGACTTGATTAGAACCCCTTGAATATTCATTTCTAGCAAGAAACGAAAAGAAAAGCAAAAGTGAGAACGATAATGGTAAAAATGAGTTTTGTTTCGACGGGTGTACCTGCATGGGTTCGACTCAAATTCTAACTTTACCCAAAGTAGTTGAGTATCAGATACTTAGGGGAGCGGTTGGCTATATGGTTAGGTCGCTGTCTCATGCTGCTGCCCAGATGATAAGTGCCGTAGCTGGGTCTCAGGTTCGAACCCTACTCGCAACAATTTTCGGTTTTCCCATTTTTCTGCTTTCTTTGGCTTTGTCTCGTTTCCGCCCTGCATACTATCTCAAGTTTGACTCATTTGTAATAATTTGTAGGATCCATGGACTCGAATAATTACAAGGTAATGAAATGCGATTATTTTAAGTCTCGAGAGCAAGTACGCTAGATATTAATATTCATGAGGGAGATACGGCGATTGCTATCGTGTCCCTCGTTGGTTGACGTGGTGCATTTAATGTGTCAAAATATTGACTTTTAAGCACTTTTAGCTTTAAAAAGGTTAGTGAAAATGACGGAAAAGCATTTTGGTTAAACTGTAGAATATCTCTTTACAGAGGCTTGTGGTCCTAAGTCTAACTAACAAACGTACGACTGAAGTGGGACAGCCGGGTGTCTATCCTCTAGCGAGTGGAATGTTGTCAGGGAACTAGACAATAGTTATATAGTAGTATTTCACCACATTAAAGAACAAAAAATGAAAATCGGGATTAATAATCTGTCTTTTTTTTCCTCATAATGAAAACAAGCGACATTTAGTTTGGCATAAAGCTAGGATATTGTCTAGACTGGTTAGGACTTCTTTGTACGAACGTCTATGCAAGTGCTATTAGCAACAAGCAACCTGCTAGTCAGTGGAAATATATTATTCTCATTTTCCAGATTTTGGTTTGGCGCTGATGTAATCTAATAGTTGAAAATTGACCTAAAACTATTAACAATATGAACTATAAACAATAGGTTTTTGTTTGGGTTTTTTTCTTATTAATAATTGATTTTACTGTGAAAACAGACAAAGACTTGTGAGAGTAGGCAAATAGCATTGATTTATGAAACAAGAAGACAATGGTGTAGTTCAAGTGAAAAAATAATAATCAGAAAGTTAATGTTTTGTTTTAAACTCCTCGAATTTGAATTGATGGAAGACTAGCTTCAGTGACTTGTATATTACTGATTGTAGTCTTGAATTAACAGAGGTTTTCTTGCCTGTGTGTTCTTAGTTGATTTCTTTTATTTTTTCATTGTTTGGGGAAGTGTGGGTGTGTTACAGTGCATTTTGGCTTCCCCGCGTGAGCTATACAGATTTTTTAAATTCAAAATACTGATTTTTGGGGCCGATAATACAGATTTTTGTATAAGTCAATGTCGCAGGTCTGGATTAGTGAATTACTATTTTCAATATTTTCTTAATAGAGGTGTATTGGTTTGAGAAGCAACCCGATGTAGACAGCCAAGCATTTTAATTATTGCATAAGAATTTATGTGTGTGTGTGCCAGGGAAAAGAACCAAAAGTCAGAATTTGACAAAATTGAGATAACAATACCATCTTATGGCAAATTCTATGCTGAATACACTGGTGTTTAATTTTTTAAAAACTTTTTGAGACTTATTCTATAAGGTCATGTAGCAAAACAACTTTTTGAGAAAATCGGGTTTGAAGTTACGGTACATTTCATTTGACATAGAAACAGATAAAAACAGGATGTAAATGGATTAGTTTTAAATAGTAGGATATGGTAACTTCACAATGCATTTTAAGAAGAAAACTGTGATTAAAAAAATGAGCTTTTATGACTGTTCATAGGTATAATTTCATGTAAAATCTTGAAAAAAAACTATGCTGTTTTCCATAGCAACAAAATGGAAATGAATAAGATTGCTCTAGAAAAAAATCAGTGAACTTGAAACATTGATGATTTGAAGCATTTATTTGCAGAATAAGGAAAACAAAGCATTTCTATGTGCTTCTGAAACACTATTTAATGATGGGGAACATTTTCTTGGGTGATTTTCCGAAGCTATCGAAAGAAATTTTGACTAGAGTTGGGGTTACCAGTCACAGCGAACAAAACTCGACTTCGAAGGATTGCAAGTAGTGCGGTTTGTTTACAAGCATTGTATTCATGCACACTGCGTAAAACGTAATAGGGTAGATAAGCACAAACATTTTGATACCTTATTTGTTAGGGTTTCTTGCTTATTTATGAGGGAATTTACGATCGAAAATTGACCTTCGATTTCTCAAATAGTCAATGATTTTTCAATAAATTTACCCACCATTGGCATTAAAAATAATTCATTTTAGGATATAAATCATTGAAATAAATCATAATCCTTTTTAACAAATCATTCTTTAATAACAAATGAAGCCATTGATGATGAAAACTGAAAATAAATAAAGTATGATATTTTGCTCTAGCTCAGTTTGAGATTTGCCGACTTCTGGTCCCTTTCCCCAGGCACACACACATATTATTTCACTCTCTTTATACCATCCTCTCTTCAGTTTGTGTTTCAAGAGAATATCATTTTGTTGATACTGAGGATTATACTAGAACTTTTCGACTTATGACCCTCTTTGTCAAGTGACATTTTTTTTGTCCACTTATTTCACTTCAGCCAAAGCTCATCAGGTCACGCCAATCATCTAAACATGATGAGATTCATGCAGCAAATGGGATTCACAGTTACCAGAACAACTTCTGCCATGACTTCAACCGCAGCTGTGACCTCTCAAGCAGGTCAGATTTCTAGCCCCAGGACTGGAACTAATCCAACCTCCTCAATGCAAATGCGTGAGTGGCAATTACTGTCTTTTGTTTTTTTTATTTTTGGGAACTAAGCAGACTAAGTCAATTGATGAAATAAAGAACAAAAAGCATGATGCAGGTCAAGGAGCAGGGTTTATTAGAAACAAAAGAACAAGTTGGATGTGGAAAATTGACTTATTTGTCAATTGTCAATCGTATACTAGTTATTTAGAATAAGAAAACTTCTTTGAATCCTTCTTGAAAGAAATCTATTCTATATTAACTGTTTTTGACTTCTTCTTTTTTCAGCAATGGACACCAGCACTCCATTGGGAAATATGGGACGGTTTGAAAATCTAGATCCAACGCAAGAACTAGATTTCTCCATGCTGTTTTCCCCTCAGGCCCAAACATTCAGGTAGCATAGACTCACAGATGGATTTTATAATTTATAAAATATCTTCAACATCGTGAAATTTGTCGATTTTGGAAGTGTTTCCCACCTCCCACCCCTTCTTTTTTGTGTGTGGATTAAATTTGTTTATGTGTTTTTAATAAATGGTCCTTTTTTTTTTCAAGTTAGCTTGGAATATTATCAAAATTTTATTTCTTCCTGGTGTATTGCAGTAGCAGTGGTGTGACTGGAGCCACTCCCCCGCTTAGCAACCTGAGTTTTGGATCTGTGGGGCCACAGTCACTGCCAGGAAGTGATCCACCACCTGTGCTAGCACCTGGCTCTGCACTGGCAGCTACAGGCACCAACAGTGGAAGTAGTGACACCCGCGCAGCTCGTGGAGCCACTACAGAACCTAGCAGCAGCAACACTGGAGCCCAGTCAGCAGTATCAAGTAGCGCAGGTTAGTTTGGTGGTCATATAGCTAGGCTAAATACATTTGGTGAAAATACTCACATATTTTAGCATAATGTGAGGTTGTTATAAAGAGGAGGAAGAGTCTAAGGTATTAACATGATATTGTTGTCACACTGTAACTGTTACAATAGGGTCAGTGGGTCTACAGTCAAGATTTTGTCTTCTTCTATCCATAAGAAAAATTGTTTGGTTGATCACTCTGATCTGTGCATATTGCTACAAGTCAATCCAATCCAAAACATTGGTCACACGAGAGTCATGTGCTTCAATCCCCTCTTTACTTATATTAATCTTCCGCATATGGAGTCGTCTATTGATAGAGCAGTCTGTTTTATTTCGATGAAAAATGAAATTGATGCGGAATAAAAACATTGACCGGTCAATACCTCATAGTCAGACCTACTTCTAACTGCACAACTTTAGTTTTCTATGAATTGTCCTTTCTTTTCTTTCTTTCTTTCTTCTTTTTTTTCTTTCTTTCTTTTTTGTTTGTTTATTGCTATTGTTGTTTTACAATTACCAAAACTATTTTGACTGATAATTTGAAATCTACTGTAGAAAAGTAGCAAATAGGTGTATAGGACATGGTTGTTTACATTTGAGCAGATCTATATCTTCATTATGTGTATTTCCAAAATTACTGCGGACAGGAAATTTTTTCTTATTTTCAAATTCGAACAAAATAACTGTAACACTGGTTTTATGCCAAGTTCTTTGAATAAAACATAAATTTCCTCTTAATTGCTCAGTTTTTGTTTTTTGGGGTTTTTTTTAATGAATTTTTGAAGAAGAAGAAAATCCTCGGCCTACAGTGGTTTTAAACAGAAGAACGGCTCGTAAAAGGAAAAAGAGCAGTTCACAATTTTTGGGAGGTTTGAATAAAAGTGTTGATTTTTTAAATAATTTGCTGCAAAATGTAAGAAGAGGTAAAAGAAATCATTTAAAAAATTGCATTTTGAGAATCATTTGTGGGTATCCAGGAAATACTAATTTATAACAGCCTCTATTATGACAGGACCATTGATAAATCAGTGACTTTGAAACACCCATAGTTCTTAAAAACATTTTTTAAAGCTTTCAGGTGGTACTGAATGATTTTCTAGATTTTTCTGTTGTTACTTACATTTGTCTTCTCTTTTCAGTACAGAATTTTTATTTTATTTTTTCCATTGAAGAAACAATGTTAAATCTGTCAACTCTATTGATCTTTTTGGTTTGTTCATTTATGAAAATACAGATCCTGAAATACCAGAGGGGGTAGACCCATCTTTCCTGGCTGCGCTTCCAGAGCACATTCGACAGGAAGTTATATCAGAACAGCTTCGTCTGCAGAGAATTCGTCGCAGGGCTGAGGAGCAGGCTCAGGCCAATGTCTCGATGACCAATAACAGTGGGGGCGAGTCAAGCAATGTGATGGAAGTCAACCCTGAGTTCCTAGCAGCTCTCCCCCCAGCTATCCAGGAAGAGGTAGGTAGTTTTGAACTAGATGTTTTGCATTGCTTGTTATGTTTTTAATTTGTACTTAAAATACTGTGGAAATCCACACAAAAATTGTTTTCTTTATTTTCGCCCTTACTGCCATCATAATAGAGGAAAAAGAGCAATTGACAATTTTTGGGGAGGTTTGAAAAAAAGTTGATTTTTTTTACAGTTTGCTGCAAAATGTAACAAGAGAGAAAAGGAATTCATTTTAAAAATTGCATTTTGAGAATGATTAGTGGGTATCCATGACATACCAATTTATAACAGCCTCTCTCTCTATAAGTGTTAAGTAATATAAACTTTGCTATAACAAGATTCCATTTGCAGACTCAAAAAAATATAACCAGTAATCTTTCTTTGCATTATAAAGTTATTAAAATTGGTCTTATCAACGGCACCTCCACAGTTTGATTGTTACATGCAGTAACTGAATAGCCTTAGTTCTGCAGAGAGGCAGGTTTCAAGACAGCGATCAATTATAACACTTTTTTGTCTGCACAAGCTCACTCATACTTTCTTAGGCCCCAAAATATCTCAGACTGAATGATATGTTTACTTAACATGCCTAGACACTACACACTTCTACCTTTATTCTACACTACCCTATTCTGTTGATATAACTTGAATGGGTGAAAACTGCCAGTCTAGTCTGTCATGTTTTATCCGAGTTTGTCTGTATTTCTGTTTTAAACCTTGTCACATAAAGTGGTGGCTCAAAAGAGTCAGTCAGGGAAACCATAAGTTTTACCAAATAAATTTTGCTATCTCACAAGGTTTTGGCACAGCAGCGAGCAGAGCAAGCCCGGGTGGTGGCCCAACAGAGTACAACCAATCCAGACTTGCCAGTGGATCCTGCGACCTTTTTCTCCACCCTCCCCTCCTCTCTCAGGCAGCAAGTCCTGTCTGACATGGATGACAGTATGCTAGCAGTATTACCGCCTGAGTTGTTGACAGAGGCTCAGGAACTTCGTCGCAACATGGAAGAAAGGCACAGGCGGCGTTTACAAGAGCCTTCTTTGATTGGATTCTTACGGGATTGTGGTAGGAAACATTTGTTTGATAGTTTTCTATTAATACAACAATCTTTTTCATTCGATTTGATTACTAATTGTGAATTGATAACTAATTGTGAATAATGTCAGTTAATTCATGACTAGTGTGGGAGTTTTAATGATAAGCTTAATAAGTTAGATTTTTTGCTTTCTTTTTTCATTTTCAAACAAAAAAATATGTGATGAAAATTTCAGTAAGCACACATTTTGCTGTCTTACAAACAGGACTTGCCAGTCGCCTGGGAACTCGATTTGCCATCAGGGCTGCTCAGCGACAGAACCAGCTGCCCTTCAATGTGGGTGGCCCCTCTGTCACAAACAACCAGAACAAGATAAAGGGGCGGTTCATGCTTGACCCGGAGGCCCTGACCTGCCTGCTGGTACTCCTATTCATAGACGACCCCAAAATGAACACAGCTCGCTTACACAAGGTTTTTCGCAATCTGTGTTACCACGGACCCACCAGGTCCTGGCTCATTCGGGCTCTTATCTCCATCATCCAGAAAGCCGGAGAGTCTGGGGGTGGTAGTGCTTTCTCTTCCATGTTATGTTTGGAAGAGAAAGGACACAAAGACAAAGGCAAAGGAAAAAAGACAGTTTCATCTTCTAGTAGCAGTAGTAGTACGTCCACAGCAGCAGCAACCCCAGTGTCCTCTCACTGTTCCTTTACCTCTCCTCCTTCTGTTGTAAACTCCTTTGAGAACTCCACCATTACACCTATGCAATTGGACCCTGCCCTCCAAGGAGCAACCGCAGGGGCAGCAACTCCTATGTCAGGTCAGCAGCGTACAGCCTCTAGTGGCTACTGGCTTTCTATCAGTCTAGAGGCAGCACTGGGCTGTAGGGCCAATGTGTTTCAGATCCAGAGAACCCCTGGAAAGAAACAGAATATGTCTTCAGCCTTGGTCAGTGTCCACCCTCAAGCTGCCCCTGTTGTGTGTCGGCACACACTGGACACACTTATCTCCCTTGCCAGATTGTTTCCCAGCCACTTCCTGCCTGTTGGCAAAGCCAAAGAGGTCAGCAGTAAGTGCGAAACAAAAAAGGAAGAAGATAATGATGTGCCTAAAAAATCAACCCAGACTGTTACCCCTCAACAACAATCCAAGCCAAATGACTCTTCCCTAGCAAACTCCTCGTCAGCCAGTACTTCTGCCCGTGATGTCAGACAGGAAAACGAATTCTGGAATATTCTGGTACGTTTGGACAACGCATCAGGCAAGAGCAAGGGTAAAGGTAAGCAGCAGAAATTTTTTTTGCTCTTTCGTTTCGTTTGAAATTTAGAATGTTAAGTGGGGTGGGTTTTTTTTTGGCAAGTAGAAATAGTACCTGCTTGAGGTGGGTTGTTAAATCAGTGATACAGATGGTGCAAAATTCCCAGCATATTTACTTACAATTTCAAGTCTATGACCATGTGCCCTCAATATTTTAAAACTTATTGAGATAGGTAATTTGAGCTTTTTATTTTGAAGTACTTCATGTTTGGTTTTTTTTTACTTGATATACATCAATAGTTGTTATTTTTTTCCTCTTATATGATTTTAGAATTATTTATTTCAGTCGAAGATTTTTAATAAAAAAAAAAAAAAGATAATAATTATTGTCTATAAACTTTAGAGTTTAAAAGATTGCTTACATTATTCAAAGAAGATAATATGACTGCAAAATAGGCCTATATATGAAAGTGTTTCAAAATTCAATCCTGGAATATATAGGAGTGCAGCGTAGTCACAGCATGGGTGGTTCGGATGGGGAGAATGCTGCCACAGACTACACCAGTAGCGCCCTGGGTCAGCTGATGGGCATGCTCAGCCATCCCGTTGTCAGACGCAGCCAGCTGCTGACAGACAGACTCCTGCGACTCCTAAGTCTCATTTCCTGCCGATTGCCAGACAACTGTCGACCCATGCCTGCTGCTCTTTCATCCTCCACCCCTACTACCATCACCACCACCACCTCTACCAGGGCAGGTGGTGGAAGCACAGTGATCAGTGTAGCCAATGGTAGAGCTGTCTCTGGGACTATGTCAACCGTCACCACCTCCTCATCTTTGGCCACTCCTCTTGCAACAACTTCATCTTCTGTAGGCACAAGTACTATTCCTAGTGTTGCTGAAGTGCAAGGTAGGTGGGAGCTCTTAACATATTAAATAATAGCTATGATGTGAAGAAGATAAATGCGGTATGCAGTGCTGCGAACCTAACGTAAAAAATGTGTATTCTTACGCATTTTCTTTCATCGTACGCTTGTACGCATTTTGCCGAGGATCGTACACATTATTCAATTTCTATGATTTAAAAAAATTATAGAAGTAAAAAAAAAATTAACAGCATGCACTTTTTTTTAGTGTACTTTAACCTTTGAAGGATCATGGGGCGGTCTAATCCGCCCTTAAGTACGCTTGTGCATGGTCAAGGCTGGTTTCAATAGGTATAATAATTCGAATTACCATTTCATTCAGGGTCCCCAGTAGAGCTGAGCGCGTAACTACCTTGAGCTCAACATAGATAAGACCAAAGAAATGGCAATAGACTTCAGTAAATCATTTAATAAACAGGACGACGTTCTTATAAATAATAAAATTGTAGAGCGGGTCAATTCTTTTAAATATCTTGGTTTAGTCATTGTAGATTAAATTGTAGCCACAACACTGAAAACATGATTAAAAAACTTAAACTACGTATGTATTGCCTACGAATTTTTGATAATAAGCTCATGCAAATATTCTATACTTCAATTTTGAAAAATGTTCTGGCCTTTGGCATCCCATGCTGGGGTGGTAACGTAACAGTTCCTGGGGTGGTAACGTAACAGTTCCTGGGGTGGTAACGTAACAGTTCGTGATAAAAATAAACTCGACAAAGTTATAAAGAAAGCTAGTGATGTGATAGGTAGAAGACTTGTCAACATTGACAGACTGTGTGAATCAAGAACGACAGAAAAGGCCAAGTGTATTCTTAATGACAAGACACATCCCCTTCATGACGAATTTGACAGTAGATATATACAGCGTAGCAGTAGATATAGGATGCCAAAGGTCAGGACTAATCGTTATGGCCATTCCATCTTGCTTAGGTCCATTTCGATCTTGAATACTTTACACCCAAGGCCTAGATGAAATTCATTGTTTAATCTGTTATTGATTATATTATTATATATCTAATCGTGTATGTTTATTATTTATTTTTGCCTATTCATGTCATTGTAATTTGATAGCAATGATTTTTTTTATACACAAGGTATCGCATTCCTTATGTAATTGAGCCATTGTTGTACATGTTGTACATGGAAATAGATACCCTTCCTAAAATTATTTCTGTCAAGAGATTTCACTTTTAAAGGATTTGGCTGTTCCTTTTTTCTTTCAATTTAGTATGACATTGAGTATCAATGCTTGTTTTCACTCTGCTTTGATGAAAACTGAAGTGCGGGCGGTTGGCGGGCGCCTCTGGTGGGCGCTACTTCTGTTTCTTATCTTTTGGATTGATCTATCATCTTACT
>JAUEKZ010021597.1:0-17418 GCA_031471865.1 Melibe leonina | reverse complement strand
TTGCTCACCCCCCCCCCCCCCCACCCCCAACACTTCCATCTCTATCACTCATTTCTCTCCCTCTGTCTTTGTTTGTTGTGGCAGGGGAGAGGCCGTACACATGTGACTTCCCAGGATGCACCAAAGCCTTCTGCCAGAGTGGGCAGCTCAAGACACATCAGCGCCTCCACACGGGGGAAAAACCGTTCGTTTGCAATGTCGAAGGTGAGCAGCACTGTAACCAAAGTCGTTATATGTATTACTCGCATCTTGGCTGTAACAGCAGCCTGTTAAGAGAGTATGCGTTGAGTCAAAACACTCACAATGCCTGCATTGTACCACACATAATTGTGTGAGGGTGTCATTAGAAAAAGGGGTGGCGGTGGGGGGTATGAATTGTAATTACCACTCGTTTGAATCCTCCCCCCACTCTCCATCCACTTTCATTCGACGTGAATGGAGTTAGATCTTATCCTATCACTTCTCAATACAATGCTTATTCATAATGCTTGGTTTTCCTTTCATTTCCATATCCATAGTAAGTAGAAAGGTGGGTAGGTAAGTAGGCATAATTCTCTTAGATGATTCGAACCCTGAGCCCACAAAGGGAACCTATAACAATAAATTATGGGATGTGACAGCTAACAATCAAGACTGGACCAAAGTTTAATATGAATTAATCGCCAATGTTTCTTATGTATCAGTTGTCCAGATGAACAAAATGGAATGTGTCAAAGGAATACGAAAAAAATAAACAACCACAAAAAAAAAAAAACAAAGAAAGAAAAACCAAAAATAGTCTTGAGTTACTGTCCAGAGAAAATTGCTGTGCTATTCTGGGCGATATAATACGTTTCCTGCTACAGCAACCGAACTAAGCTCCAGGTCTACACAACAAAGCTCTTGGTGTTTCTCGGTGGAAAAAAGTTGTACTAAATATCATATCTACACAATATGTATCAAGTTTAAAGTTCAACGTCCTTGCTTAAACTTTAACTTAAAGACCGGAACATATTTCAACAAAGCAGCCACAGTATTTCTTTTAAATATGAGAACCAAGAGCTTGGATTTTTTTAAAGGATTTACGGGGCGGGTGGGAGGGGAGGGTTATTTCATGTAGATAAAAGATAATAAAAGTTTTCTCGATGTCTTTTCATCATACGTTACTACTGTTATAGGCTACAGAGACCTAGATATTAACCTACATTTCTGAGGGCACGGGTAAGAGGTTCTTTTTGTTAGCGTGACAAAGTAGCCTCACCGTATTGAGGCCACGGGACAGCAGAGGACAAAGCAGGTGCCATACCTGAGTACGGTACCTGGATATATGTATATTTATTTTACTATTTACTCCGGCCCGTGGTTTAAAACCAGGTAAAGTTAAAGATACAGTTAAATGTAGGGCACGCCTGGGGGATACCCACTCGCTAGCTGCGGAGGGTACAGACGGAAGGGACGATTGTCACAATATAGTCCCTGGAGTGTCTCCTGACCCCAATATCTACTTTATGTTACCATCCTGTTGTTTGATTTGGGTGTTCCCACAGGCATAGAATAGCTAACAGCATAACAGTAACAGGACTCCGCTTTCACCCATTGTACAAAAACACTCACAACAGAAACACACACACACACACACACACAATATGTATATTGTATGTAGTTTAGCTGTTGCTGAAACCGGGGTCCTATTCTGTTGGGTACTTAGCCTGTTATTCAATGCCCTGGCCTTACCTGTTTAACGCACTTTAAAAAACCCAGAAACCAACACACTTTCACATTTAGATAGATCATATCAAATAAATGTCGAATATCTCAAGACAAGTTTATTCACGTGCTTCTACACAGAAATAAACAGAGGGTAAACTTGAATATCTCAACTAGTCTTAGTAAATTTACACCGGGCCAACCTGTTTTTACCATTAATACCAAGCGTCAGGAAAGATCTATTGAAACGCTGATTTTTACGTCTTTGGTACAGCCAGTATGACGCGGCTGGGATTCGAACCGCTTACCCATGCGGACGCTCTTTCTGACCTCAATACGATACGAATCATGTTTATACACATAGCTATCTATACAGACCTCTGTATGTCAGGTAAGTCGTAGTAGTATTCTTTGTTCGTTGTCGATGAAAATATTATACCAACTGGGCCGTGACGAGTCGGTTTCTGTAATATAATACACTATCATGTTGTTGTTTTTCAGGTTGTGGAAGCAGGTTTACTCATGCGAATCGCCACTGTAGCTCTCACCCAAATGCGGGGCTGAAGAGAACAGAGATGAATATGTTACTTGCTGGTCAAAAATTCAGCCAAGACGCCAAGAAATCCCCGGAGAAAGAGTGGCTGGAAAGGTGACTATGAGTATAATATTATTATATCATAATTAATATACATATGGACGTCTAAACGTCATTGAAGACTCTGCACTAGGGGCCGGTTTCATGACGCGAGATCAAAGCTTAATCAGAGACTATGGTCTAAATTTGGCACGATTTCGGTACGGAGTGAATTGTTTTAATTTTTTAAATGGTCAAAATATTCAAAGGGAGCCTGAATTGAGCTAAATTCAGAACTTCGCCTCGGACTAAAATCTAGTGAAACTGGTCCAATGGGCTTATCACCTATTTGCTTTTGGCTTGATCCAAAGGTTCTCTCCTGTTTCTATAATTTGATGATTTTGGCTACAGGAATGTATGACCTCAAGTCAGGTTGCTCAATTTGTAACCAGACATAAAACTGTGCCACGAGACAAGCAGCAGCGTCGTCGTTTAGTTTAAACCTCCCCGTCCCTATCTTTGTTTGATCCAATCAATGAATCATATTCGAACGTTTCGAAGCCTCTTTCCAACTTGGTTACTGGGCACCCTGACACTGTTCGATGCGGTATCAAGGGGTAGAAAAAAAATAAAAACAAAACAAAACAAAACAAAATAACCAAAAACAAAACAAAACCCCCAGAGATATTGCAGTGTGTAAAATTCCATTTAAGATATTCATCATGATTTGTAGAACGATGCATAAACAAGATAATGAAATACAGATCCGTTATCCATGAATTATCCTACATTAATTCGGCCTGGGCCCAGATCTGCAATGTCCGACTATAATGAAAGGAACAAAGCAAGACCCTTGGAGTCTAAAACTTGGAACGGACAAGTGGCAATGATTGTCACTGTCACCCTCTGGAAAGGACGCTGGGCTATCGCAAATTACTTTTCCAACACAACAGATGGGTTGATATTTTACACTCAGGTGAAGTGAGGCAATTCGAGCAAATCTTCTTGCTCAAGAAATCAACAAATGGAAGTACCGCTGGTTAGAATCGATTGTGTTACCCTCGGGCTCTGTGCTTCGTCAAAACCGGTTCGGCCATTGTGCCCCCAGAAAACAATACACTTTTATCATTGATGTCCCCGTTTTGTTGTTAGCGTCTTGATTGAGTCATGGGTTCGAACCCAACTTACTCATACATGAGACAATTTCAAGTTGCATCTATTTATATCCCTGATTTTCCATCTCTTTGTTCTCTTCAACGTTCATACACTTTCTTCTTTCTCAACAACAACAAAAAATAAAAATAATGATAATAATAGTAATAATATTAATATAACTACCATATCCATATGATTATTGTGTGCTATCGGTTTCTAGTTTCGACGTAAAGAAAGGTTACTCTTCGTTGATTTTGAAAAGGGCTTTCATTTGCTCTCATTCCTCCCCTACTCTTCATGGCGTCATGTATTGAACGCCTTCAACCGCAAAGCGTTTTTCATTCTCTTTGTGCTTTTTTTGTATTATCTGATCCTACGGCTTTTCACAAAATACATATTATATACCGTCTTCTATACCAAACACGCATGCTCAGATAACAACAGTAATCTCGACGTCAGCTAAACAAATACACATAATATTGTGCGCGCACACGCATGATTTAAACACAAAAACCAACGCCTCCCCCATCTCTCTCTTTAGCTCATTTACTCTGTCTCTTCCCCCTCTCTCTGTCTTCCTCTTTCTCTTTCTCTTTCTCTCAATATCCACACACAGAGATGAACGGAAAGCTCACTCGGATATCTCACCCAGTCACAATATACTGTCACCAGTTCAACCAGTCTTAGCACTGTTCCCATAACACCCCGAGCGCCTGGAAAGACAGTGTCTAAAATGCTGATTTGACCTGAACGTCTTAGGTATGAAACAGCCAGGATTCAAACCCACGACCAGCCGATTTCGTGGAGGACGCTCTACCACTTGCGCTACGGAGCTGGTGGACATTCAATAAAGAGATTGCCCAAGTGTAAATCATTTCATACCATTTCCTGCCCATTCATACCGTGTCTACTTCTTTATTTACTTCTATCTTCTGATCGTTAAAAAAGAATTCAATGTGTTGTAAAATAAGCATTCCGTTCGAATGTCGTGTTCAATGAATGACATTTAGACTTTAGACTTTAAAAAAAAGTGTACAAGCACATTGAAAAGCACATTGAAATGCAAAATAGATATAATATGAAACGGATACAGGGTTGTACAACCGTGTTACAACTCAACCTTGGAGTTCAACTTTAGTAAGCAGGCTCGCCATTCAGCTAACCCTTTCACAGCGAGGTCTGTTCTAACTTAACTGAAATATACAAAATCTTGGAAATGAATGTGTTCTTGTACCAGATAAATCAGATTTCAGTGAAATGACTGGAATTCAGGCTTTTGCCATATGTAAGTTCACTGAAATCTGATTTATCTGTTATAGGAACAGACAAATCTTGAAGATTTTGGCGTTCTTAGCAGGGAAAGGGTTTAACGTATTTGACTTTGGCCGGTTGGTGGTTTCCTGATTGAAAGCCCTTTTGAGGTCGTATCGAAGGTGGAGCCCTCTAGATATAGAAAGAGTTGCTATACTGAGAGATATTAGCGGAGGGCTCACTCGAATATCTTATCCAGTCGCAGGATACTGACCTACTCTGTGCCAACCAATCCTAACCCTTTCAATGCTAATGACACCAAAATCTTCAAGAGTTGCCTGTTCTCATAACAGTTAGATTTCAATGAACGGACATATGCTAAAAGCCTAAAATTCAGGCTTTTGGCACATGCCAGTTCACTGAAGTCTAATTTAAAAAATAATCACCATTTTTTCTTTTCTTTCTTCCTTTCCCAATTTTACACACACACACACACACACACATACACACACACATACACACATACACACTTACACTCACCCACCCACATATATCGTTTATCAAGTGGAATTGAGTTTTTCTTCTGATTTAACTTTATTTTCAAAATTTTCTTTTATTAATCTGTCAATTTGCGAACATATTTATTAACAGTGATTTTTTTTCCTACGAAATTCTGACACCATTTTAGATACATCCGGAGATGCAAGGACCGGCAGAATTCCAGAGAGCCGGGCAAAAAGGATGAGCCTTACTCCTCCGGTCCGCTGGACATGACCAAACGCGTCATGGGCTCCAGAAGCCTCTCCAAGAGGAGGGGCAGCACCAGCTCCACCAACTCTGTCTCGTCGACAGAAACCACGACCAGCAGCATCTCTCCGCCCAGACCGTCCTCAAAGGACAACAACAGCAGCATGACCAGAAAGAAAACCAACGCCACGTCCCTGCCGCCAATCCCGCCCTTCTCGCCCGTGTCAGTCTCAGCCTCGCCTGTCAGATTTTCCTCCACTTCGCCCTACCCTCTGTCTCCGCCACTGGCTCATCAATCATCGGTTACCTTGACCCCTCTGACCCCGTGCCATCCGGGATTGGCCGCATCCGTCAATTCCATCAGCTCATCATCGTTATCACCTTTGTCGTCACCATCTTCCTTATCATCATATTCTTCATCTTCATCAGTATCATCATATTCCTCATCATCAGCATCATCGACATCTCCGACTTCAACTGCAGTGAGAGATCTCTCCTTCAAGAAGCAGACGCCACCAAAACCCGTGCCATACCGCTATCTCACCAAAGCCATGTCTACACCCGTTGTTGAGAAAAAGCAATTTGACTACGTGAACGTTACCGAGCCGTCCAGTAAATATTACAGCTACAGCAGCCCAATCGTGTTGAACCACACCAGCTGCAGCGTCCCTTACTTCGGTCAAGTTATTTCCACAGCAACGCTCCACCAGCCTATGAACCCCTCCAAATCTCCGAGCCAAACTCCGAGTAGGGACTTCAGCATCAACCCCCCGATCAAAAATGAGAAGGATCGTTACTTATCCGCTCTAGCTCTGATTGAACTTTCAAAAGGTTAAATGTCAATATGAAAAAAGGTACCCCCCCCCCCCACCCTCCCCCCAAAAAAAACTAAACAAAAACCAAACCATCTAAACAAAATGAAGAGCTTCCGAAAGGACAAGAAGTCATATCCTCCTGCGTGTTTTCGGAAGCTCTTTTTTTAAAGGCTAAAGGTCAAACGAAGGTCAATATTATCAGGGTGTATGATATTATTCCGAATGCACTTTTGATTAGTCCCATTGCGTTTGACGTCATGATTACAACATGTCAGCAACAACAAGTGGAGTAGTTTTCCCCTTTCCCCCCTTTGCCAATGACACCATCACACACGTTTGTGTGTAAGTAAAATGTTGTGAGTATTTCGACATAACTCATACAGCCTAAAGATATGGTACGTTAAATACCTAATTAATACCAGAGGCCTTATAGTATGTGCTATACTAGATTTTAGGAATATCTACTTTGAAACGGCTTCTCGTCATATGTACTTTGTTGTTGTTTTTGTTTGTTTGGGGCAGGCATTCTGTTTTCAAGGTTTATTAAAAGAAAAAAAATTCAAATCAACTCCTGCTTATATTTTTTGAAGACATTCATCCCGTTAGTGTTAACTTTGAACAAAATATGCATTTAAAGAATAGTCGCAAACTTTCTGCGTATAGTCAGCAAGAAAGAGGGTTTTTTTAGGGGGATGAATTAGCCAATGATTGAGTAAAAGTTGTGAAGAGAAGAAGTTTGAAAAATGTATAAAAGGAGCAATTAGTTTTTATTTTGTTTTAACTTTAATCTGAATTGAAATTGTTTATATTTTCTGTGAGATTCAGATTAAAGTGTGTGTTTATCATTTTTTAGATTGTCTAGTCTATTAAGAATCAATCAATTGTTGACATAGTTAAGCATCTGTTAAATTTGAAATTCTAACGTTACATACCAACTAGTGTCAAAGTGTGGCTATTCTTTTAACTAGCCTATCATTTAACTTACCCCTGGGCGCTTATATCTTTATGACCATAGTAGTTGAAAGTGTCCTAAAACTCTCAATAAACAAATAAGCAAACATTCTCCCAAATGCATTACCTATGATAATACTATACACTATCAATATTCAACAAACCTTCCTCTCCCCCCCCCCCCCCCCCCACACACACAAAAGCTGTCTGGTCAAGATCATCCATTTAATCACATCTTTTACAAATCTTATCCATTTTAAAAGTAATGAGAGCAAATTACCCACATTTTTGTGGCAAACACAGCAACCTTGCACTATCCTTGCACAATCGAGTACTGCAAAAAGAAGGTCACTGCGGTGCTTTGTCTTTGAAAAAAAAAATGAACCAATCAGTTAAAAGGTGAAAATTTCCACGGCTGAAAAGTTTAATAAGGTGTATGTTCAAAATTGACTGAATCATTAACACAAACATGCCCTGAGCGAATATCTTTCCTCATGTGGAAGTTGTTGGCTGATAGATTTGTAATAACGGAGAACATTCTGCCACAAAATCTGCAAAAAGTTATTTTTTTTCAAACATAAGATCTAAACCCCCCAATGTTATAATAAACTATGGTTTATCTTTGAAAGAAATTCAAACTTTTTGTGTTTCTGAATTCAGTTTTATTTGTTTCTGTGTTGAAAAATCTGTTTCAATCCGAATGCAGTGAGCCATGTTGTGTGTTCAGTTTTATAATCTTTCAAATGACATGCAATACATGATCAGTGTCTAAGAATTGAACTAAAGATTTGATGTTTGCAAATACATTTTTATTTTTCATGCTTCATCCTTTTATTGGCATTTTAATCATTTTTTCAGGTCTTCCGTAATTAAAGTTCTGTTGATGAATTGTTTCTATAAAATGTTACATGTATTTGTACAAAAGCCGGATTTTTACCTAATTTCTAAGTTTTCAAAACAATCTACAGTAGCTAGATCAGGAATTAAAAATTCTTTTTTCAATTGTCATGAAATGCTTGACAAGATATACAAATATGTATTTTGATTTTAGATTGAGCTTTTTAACGAAGCATTTTGATATTGATACTTTGTTTTTTTGCTTTTGAATTGAGAATGTCAATATGTATATTATACTTAAATTAATAATTGATACAATAAAACAGATCAATTTGTGTCTTAAAGTTTAAAGTTCTCTCATTCAAATGGAGCCAATGACTGAAGGCTGCTTGGTCACCCCATGGGTGCCTGATGAGCTCCATCACAAAATTGACATCCTTGTTTTTTATTTATAATGATGCATACATTTTTCAACATGGTAATAATTCATTGTGTGATTTGAAAAAATCCCCAAAACCCAACACTAATCACAAAATTAGGTTGGTGCATTACAGATTTTCAAACCATTGTTTGATTTTTAAATTTTTTGCAAATTAAATGTTGATGACTGCAAATACTCCTCTAAATTTCTGTTATAAACAATATGAGTGTGATTTTCAAATTATTATGTAATGAGTGTAAATTCTCAGAAAAAAAAATTATATTTCCAATCATTGATGTTCTGTCGTCATAGTTTTAGTACCCTTTCTTGAAAGAGATGTTTAGAGTAAAAAAAATGAATTGTTATCAATAAAATGCAAAGTTAATATATTTTTTATGAAAAACTATAATGTTTTTGAGGAGTAAAGCTATCCTAATTTATATACATATGATTTATACATTTAAAATGAGACTTTTTGGTAATACTTTCCAAAGTTTATAACAAATGTGAAACTATAATGCTATTGAGGAGTAAAGCTATCCTATTTATATACATATAATTTATACATTTAGAATTAGACTTTTCGGTGATACATTCCAAAGTTTATAACGAATGTGATATCAACAGGAAAAGATCCGCTCTAACTTAATACCCCTAATCAACCAATTCTGTGTTTTTAACTCAAAACAATTCCTCTGTGACATCAAATTACAAATAAATCTGACACTATGATTTTTTATAGAATAAGTTGTACACATTTCACAAAATTACTTGTTTGAAACTATACTGCCTATCTATGTTGTGATTAGGTGACATGTAATCTATGCAATTTGTTAATCTACATTCAATCAAAAAGATTTGCATGATTTTTGTTAGCCACTATGAAGCAGTGTTCTTGAAATTATTAGTGCAATGCTTTTTAAGAGAAAAACGTATGGTAAAATTTAATAACTTGGTGCTGACATTTATCTATAAATAAATCATCAATTTTGCCTGTTGCAAGGGCAAATTTTTTTATCATTGAAAATTAAAAGACACACACAGCGTTGTGATCATTACTTAGATATCATAGGACATACAGCACATCATTTCAGACCGCACAAAATATTGTTACCTGTCAAATTGTCAGCATTACCACCCAATCATTCCCACTTCATATTGTTTTGAAAAAATAATAAAAAACCATCCAATCAGAATATGCTTCATCAAAAGATCCACGGCAGCAGATATTTTAATCATTTGTTGAATCCATTTTGTGACTACCTTAATGTTGTGGTCTAGACGACAAAAATGTGTTCTTTTACAAAGTATTATTATTTTGTTTTTGAAAGAGAAATGTTTTGAACATCTCCCTAGTTTAACAATGATTATGAAGAATATTGTATTGTACATAACAATCGTAATATATGTAATTAAGCCGATAAATTTTTGAAAATTTTCTACTTCAATTCCAGCTTTTTTTCTGCTTGTTTTTTTCTTTCCTATTGCTCAATATTTATATCTGCTCATTATCTGGCATTAAAACAAATGACAAAACATTGTTCGTAATGGTATAACTGTAATATTTTAGCTACATGAAGTAAAGTTACCATAAATATTAACTATATATTCTTTACTGGCAGTGTGAGTGAGCAAATGCTTTTTGTTCACCTTTTATTCAGTACCCCCAGATAGTAGCAGACCTTTTTTCTGCTTCAAGTATACAGTTTTACAACATGCATTCCTCTTCCTCTTATTCCTCTGTTCTATCCGTTCTGCATTCCATATCCCAAAATTGATGCCCCCATTTTGAGAGGAAGCAGGTTTGGGAAACTTTTTAAATCTACTCAGTGAATACCTACTCAAACCTGATTTTACCGCCATCTTCACCTACCATCAGCTTCTGGCCCTGGAGCCAGCCAGTACTGGTGTATAAAAACACTAAAATCCTTGTTATACCACTCGCCAACAACAGTTTTTATGTAACATTCATGACTTTTATAGTCAGCTCAAAATTAAATTGTTACATTTCTAAACCGAAAGTCTCAAACTCTCTCAAACACCCACTTAACACTTTGATCCCTTTGCCAGTGGCGGGTCACCCTGTAGTTGAATGTCCTTTGCTGTGGGCCAGAGAAAATGAGTTCTTTCACCATCCACACTTACTATCCCTCTTTCCCACTGATAAGCTGTCAACTTTATGTTTTCCCAACAGTTGGGGTGGTATATAAAAAGGTTTGAGAATACTTTAAAAAAACTATGATTTAGAATAACTTCAAAACAAAGCTAGGTTGCTTTTTTTTTCTTCTATGGCAGTATATCTTTTAAAAAAACCACCTAACAACAAATAATTAACCAATTATTAATATAAAGTCTTTTGTCACTGCTTTTCCTCACTCTTTACAATAATGATTATGTTCAAATGTTACCATGCTTGTTCTTACAACAAGGCCTATGTAAATATGATTGATTCCAGTTCCAGGAGTAAACTATTGTCTACAATACATGTGTTTCAGTTTGTGTGGAGTATTAACAAAGGCGATGAACTACACCATTTTTCTATGCAAAGAGCAGCTTTTTAAAAGAAATTTTACAAACAAATTTTTTTCAATAAAAAATCGAAAATTAAAAAAAAAAAAACATTTGCTACTTTGTGTGTTTTTCCATGCAAGAGTTTTCTTATTTGTTCTATTGTAACAAATGTCAATATGAAGAATTTTAAAAATATTTCCTCAACAAAGCAATAAAAAATTGATTGAGACACATTTACACCAATTTAAACACATTTTAGGTAACATTAAAGGTAGAGCTCTCTAGACAAGCTATCCATGCTGCTACACAGCAGATATAACTCAAATATCTCATTCAGTGACATGGTTACTCGGCATGCCAGCATTATTCCAATAATGCTAAGTCCCTGGTGAGACAGCTGTGAAAGTGATAATTTTTATAAAGTAGATACATTAGTTTTTGCATAAAAAAATGGGACATCTTCGGAAAACAAGAGTATAAAGAGAAGTATGTCAACTGTGAGGTATATTTGCTACAGGCATTCAAAAGTGTGGGCAGTTTTGTGATCTGTCTAGATCCCATTTTGTCATGTCGGGAGGGAATGGATTAAGAGAGCATTAGTAAGTTAGAGTGATGAAAAAAGGAAGTGGGCGGTTGGCGGGCGCTACTTCTGTTTCTTATCTTTTGGATGTATCGATCATCTTACTTTTTCCAACACTCTCTCCACACACACACAGCTGTTTTGTATATGTTAGCTCAGTCTTGGTCCTACTTGTTGTCCCAACAGACTTAAGCCTAAGGTTATCCCCCATGTTTTACACTGTGGTACACTTGAGATAGTACTGCATACTATCTCAAGTTTGTCTCATTTTTGTGATTCCCAGTGCTTGCTCCCCACCTTACTGACACTGTGGTACCTAACTATCTTTGATAAAAGACATTTTTGTGGGCGCTCCTGGTGGTAGCTACTTCTGTTTCTTGTCTTTATCTATCATCTTTCTTTTCCAGCACTCTCTCCGGTGCTCCCTTAACAAGCATACACACACTAAACTGTTTTGTATCTGTTAGCTCAGTCTTGGTCCTGCTTGTCGTCCTGACAGACTTATGGTCATCCCCCATATTTTACACAATGGTACCTAACTACAGGGTCACTTGCTATCTAGAAGGACTGAGTACTTTGTACACAAAGGGCGGTAGAATATCCCGGGTCTCCCTGGACCTTAATAGTGTGTGATGTGGGTGGTGGCCAAAATCTGTTTGCGTGTCCTGTTTTTTAATTTTGAGAGGTGATATTTTTTTTTCTAGTAGTAAATCATCTCTTTTGAGAGATGATATTTTTTTAATTGTAAATCATCTCTCTGTGAAACGTCCCTGGCAGGGTCAAAGTCTGGCTTTTCTTTTAACTAGCTAGCCTATCATCTTACTTACCTCTGGGCGCTTATATGACCATAGCAGTTGCAAGCTCCCTAAAATTCTCAATAAACAAACAAACAAAAAAAGTAAGATAATAGGTGCAGTCGAAAGAGAAGAAACAAAAGTAGCGGCAACCAGAGATGCCAAGCAACCACCTGCACACAGCTCAAATAATAAAGTTTGGATTCTTGATTTATTCAAAGACAAAAATCTTGGAGTATCAAGACAAAAATCACAGATGCTATTATAAGGAGGTGGAGATAGACCTACAAATACATCAAACAAAACAAAGAATAAAAATAAAACAATTTTTAACTTTTTTCATGTTTAATGTAGAATTTTGCAGAAAAATATTCAGAATTGAATCTGCATTTAAGAAAAAAGAGAAAAGATCACAATTGGTACTTGTCTAAAAGAAAGATCCATGTCAACATTTTGATACCCCTTGCTTGCTTTCAACATTCTATTTGAATCATGTGTACACATACTTCCAAAATCCCGACCCCTCTCATACTTTACTAAGCACAAACACTCACACACACACATACTAACACATGTGCACTACATACATATCACACCCACACACACACCAAATTCCACACAAAATGATTTTGCTTTACACTTATGCATCATTTCCTTCTTGCTGATATCATTCAACTCAAGGCCTATAACCCAGGCATTGAATAACAGTAACAAGCCGGGTACCAAGCAACAGAATAAGACCTCGCTTTCAATTTCAGCAACTTCAATTACAAGACTACAATACACAGACTGTGTATGTTTGTCTGTTGTGAGTACGTGGTTAACAGCAATTGGTGGAAGTGAGGTACGCTGCCTATTATTCAATGCCTTGCCCATAATCCTTGGTCATCCATTCAATTCAAGGCCTATAACTCTTGATCATCCGGATGGTAGAAATCCTTCACAAGGCGATACACATATGTCACAGACTGCGCTCCGCTGGAAATAGAAAATAATATCAGATTATTACTTTCACAATTTTTTAGAATCTATCAAACTATTCAAAGAACATTATAAAGAAAAAAATGTTATATTATATGCACCTTTATGGAACAAAGACAAAAGAACCAAAAAATGATTTCCCATCTTATGATTTGAAAATGAGGCAGACTTAGAACAAGAAGGAGAGACAGAGACATGAAAAGCAGAAAAATAGGGAAGAAAAAAATACAATTCGGTTCAATATTTATGTATTTTTAATTTGATATTTCTTAAGCTAGTAGCATCGAGCAACTGTGAAAAAATACAGAAAGTTTACTAAGCCAAATAGTAAATAATCAAAGACAATGTCCTATCCAATGTTTTTTCATGTGACAGAGAACTAATTTCACTTTCATTCTTTTTCTACATACGGTTCAAACAAAAGTAATAATATATTATCAGTTTCACCCTCAAAAAGAGTACTAAAACATGCTAAGCTGTTTGACTAGCGTCCAGCACATTAAGGTGTTCAGAGTAACTTTCCCCTGAGTGGATTCAGTTGTAATGGGTATATCATTTACATCATTACAGACCTGTAAATAACCCTTCAGAAAATTGGCTGAAAATTTTTTCAAGACGACACTCGACTTCCTATGCTAACAATATCAAGGGGTCTAGACATCTAGGTCTAGATAGATGATAATAAGAAAATATCAATCAATTGCTGTTTATTTTGCTTTCTCAATGGGTAAAAAATGTAAGGAATTGCTCATTTTTACAAATTGTATTTAAAACTATACTCACAACCCACATCACTGTTTAGGAATCTTATAAGAAAATAGAGATAGGGTACTCTATCTTAGACAGCATAGACAAACATGGTCTAGTAGCTCGTTATCATGTTTTCTTCCTTCTAGTCTAGATTGATTGAGACCTTGTTTCCAGATCAAATTCAAGGTTGGCCAGTTTTCGGTAATTTAAACAGTCTCATATATATCTAGACCGCATCTATAATCAATATTGATAATGAACCCCCTAAGCTAAAAAGAAACAACGAAAGAAGAATTGCATAGTGCAACACTACGGTACAACGATGATGTACAAGCGCAGCAGACAAGACAGGTTTCTACAATGCAATGCAATGCCTTTGTTGGTTCAAAATCAAAACATCCGGCTCAGTAGCATTGGATGTTCACATTTTTGTTTTCGTCAAAAATCTCTTGCATAAGTTAATAAGAGCATAGTGGAATTAAAAAGTAGCTGAAAAGATTTCCGTCGACTGAAAACAGCAAAAGGTTTATTTAAAGACGGAAGGAAAAAAAAAGTGAGTTTAACTTGTGGCAAACTTACTTGTTACAAACTACCATGGACACAAGGTCAGGAGGGACGTAGTCAAATATTGGTGCCACGACCTCTACCTTTGAAAACAGTTCAGCATCTTCAAAATCAAGAATTTCACTAGGACTTGCAAACTTGTTGAAGGATGCCTGTTGTTATGGGATTAAAAATAATTTATCATTCTACCAGAGAGGAAAAGTCAAAGTACTGAACCACTTACACAAAAACTGGAATAAAAGATCAAAGTCTTGAATCAGACAGACTGTCAAGCAGGGAGAGAGAAAAAGAGAGAGAGAGACAGAGAAAAAGATAGAGATATTCCGGATAAGCTTGTACTAAAAATAGGCCTGAAGGCTCTATAGGATATTTCAATTCTACTAAAAATTCTCTGGAAAAAAAAAAGAAGAAAAATTTCATTCAGAGAAATTCAGGATTTTTAAAGGCATTGAGATGATGATTAGGGTTACAGCATTTCTTGTTTGTCTTACAGTACAGCATATCATAACTACTCACATGTTTTGGAGTACTGTGGAAGAGGGGAGACAATTTGTAGAGACTGGAACACACAATCACCTGGTGCAGAAATGTAAAAAGTCAACTAAATTTTCAAAATTCACGTGAGAAAAAAAAATATATTATTGAAATTCCTTATTAGAAATATGTTTAGATTCCAAAGTATCATTTCCCTTAGGATCTGTATCTGTAGCACTGACTCTATAAGAATTCTCAACAGAACAAAAAGTCATGGAGTTCAAAATAAAAAGAATTCAAACAAGCATCAACATTTTGTTTTCCACCGTTTTATATCTCATATCATTTAATGTTGGGGCTTAGCACTAGGTCTGGTTACAAATAAAGCAATGGGGTAGGTGATAGGCCTACTTCCCTGCAGCCAAATGTAATCCGTCACAAAGCCATGATAGAAACATTTTTTCTTTCCCAGTGGTCAGAACATTCTCATCCCTGTTGTTTCCTGTTTGACAACCCCTTTTCACACAAGTTACAAAGGTCACATCAAAGACTGAGCTCTCTAGACAAGCAAAAATGTTGCCACACTGATATCATCGGAGGGCTCAGTCACTTATCTCACCCAGTCACAGTATGCTGACACACGGACAACCAGTCACAGTAATGTTCCCATGATGTGTTCTGTACGTTTTAACTAACTGCAAATAATGACAGAATTGGTTGACATTCTGTAACATTATCACTTACGGGTTTGTTGTGTTCCTTGGCCATAACCGAGAGGATATTTGAGCCTGTCACAGCTTTCAGCCTGTGGAAGGAAACAATAATGTCATTTATTTTTTCAACTTTGAGTAATTTACTCTAATAGACTATAGAAAAGCTTTAATTTATCTTTTCAACATGCCCTTATTGTGTCATTGGATGACAATGACGCTGCACTGGAGATATGGTGACTAAATTCAACCCCCTCTTTATTGATGTAAATCATGTTGTCTGTGCAATCAGCATTATCTACCAATACAGCAGTCACACACATTCCTCTTAATTTCTCATTCTCATGCAATCCAGGCTTTTGACATATGTCCGTCCACTGAAATCTTATTTATCTGGTAAGAGAATAGGCAAATCTTGAAGATTTTGATGCATCTAATCAGTAGTCTGAGTCATAAACCTTAGCATTGAAAGGGTTAACATTGCTCACCCTCCATCGGCCATGAATGAGTGGGTTCCGATGATGACCTTGTTGACTCTGGGCATGATGGTGCCGATCTGGCACTCTGTGATAAGGGTGGTGTTGATTTTTGCTTCTGCCAAATTCTTAGCCATAGTGTGACCCTGTAGAGAGGATATACCCATGTTTCAGATGAAAAAAAACAAACTATTTAGAATAAGCATGTTGCTTGTTAAAAGAAAAAAAGGTTATGATTTTTATGGTGATTAAAGTGCTAAGGTCATATCTGTGTGTGTTAAGATAAAACCAAAAAAGGTAAGGGGTGGAATGTAGGTACCAAGTGCTTCCAATGCCAAATTAAAAAAGTAAGGACAGGGGTCCTGATAGTCTGTGTCAAACAGGGTTCCTTTTTACGGACATTTGGTCACATACTCTTTGAAAATTAAGAATAATAATTGTCAGAAAGTATGGATTTTCACAAAAACACAGATTATCGGAAATACTAACCATGGCTTAATAAATATTTGCCCGCAGACATGCAATTTCAATAATTCTATTCACATTAAAATTTCAATACACATTTCTAAAATATATATCATCACATTGCGATTAGAACTTTGTTGTTACCTGATAGAATGGAGCCCCTTCTGACACGTACACTTGGAACTTTATCTTCTTCCGTGCTGCCGTCTGCATGAAGAAAAAATTGGAAATGAGTTTAAAGAATGACAATCGAATAAAATACATTTTAACTTTTCCATCCATCTTTATACCCTAACCACTGTCAACAAGAATTTCACTTGGGACAATTAAAAACAATTTAATTACCTTAACTACAAGGTTACTTCACCAATTACAACCAACAGAAGCAAAAACCCCCCCAAAAAACCAAAAAATGAAAAGAACAAAACAAAATTGAAAAAGGCCTCTTTCTGATTAATTTTCAACTTTTGCTCATCTTTTTTTGTTGTCATTTAGGAGTTGATCCAAATAACTGATATGCTATACTTTTGTACCTCCAATAATGAGACAAAGTAAATATTAGCTTAAAAGGCAAAATGGCTTTATAAGGGTAATTCATGGTAAATCAATTGTTAAGGAATTTGGGATGATTGCTGTTTCGGCTTTGAGTTGTAGAGGGGCTAATACAGCATCAAAT
>JAUEKZ010021486.1:0-15975 GCA_031471865.1 Melibe leonina | reverse complement strand
CACACCCGCCCTACCCCCCCCCCCCCCCCCCCCCCCCCCGCCACCACCACCAACAAAAACTCTTCAAGATGTGGAAATGAAAAGGCATTGTCAACACTGAGCTAGGACCCATCTGTTGAAAAGCCAATCAGTGCGATACGTAACAAACAAAAAGAGCGAGCGAGGAGATACATCTCTCTTGCACGATTCTACACCCCCTCCCCTTTCGCCTGTCAGTACTGTCAGTGGTAGTCCCTTGCGACTGTCTTCCCTGTACACAGTGTGTGCGACTTCTGTTGTTGGTGAGGCCCAAACAGAAAATAGGGAGGTGGGATGGGGGATGGTTGATTGGCTAGACCTGTGGATATGTAAAACTGACTGGAAGAGTGGTTGATAGGTCAGGGGTAGAGAGCAAGGACAAAAAAAGATAAAGAAGTAAGAAGATAGAGAAAAAGGAAAGAAACTCTCAAGTTGTTTTGGTTAAAGTCAATCGTGCTTAGAAGCATTTCGGTTCATCGTACGTAAGGGTACAAAGACAAAGAAGAAAACTCATACAACTTATCGATTTCTTTACTGCTTATGGTATTTTACAGTTTAGCTTCCTTTGCTTTAAAGTAATTCCACTGTATTTATAACAAAATATCTCCCTTTAAGGAAAAATAATAATACACAAATAATAGTCTCATCGTAAATCATACCACACACTGGTGTCATAGGAGTTGCCAACCCCCAAAAAATTTTGCAGTGAGATTTTCAAGTGAAAAAATACTTAATTTTTAAAAGCAAAGAGCAGCACACTTTCATAATCAATAAACTCAATGTTTCCTTCTAAATTTATGTCAAGGGGGTGACCCATATCACACCGATAAAACATAAAACATTATATCAGGAAAGAAAAGAGGAGGAAAAAAGTAAGATGATAATCTTGAGCTGAAAGTAAAAGACAAGAAACAGAAGCACAAAATAGTCCCCAAGCTACCCCTCTCATACCAATATAAGTACCACATTGTTCCTGGTATGTAAGCACACCTTCGCAGTTTTGTGTTAAATACATAGCCTTTAACCCTTTCAATGCTAAAGACGCCAAAATCATCAAGAGTAGCCTGTTCTTATACCAGATTAATCAGATTTCAGTGAATTGAGGCATTCCAAAAGCCTGAATTCCAGTCATCACTTCCCTGTCTCCAACAACACTCTTCTTTCAATCTCACAACAAACTAACTCTCACCACACACCTTTACAAACAGACATTCTTAAACCCCCAAAACAACAGCCAAAGGCCAGCTGAAACAAGTTTCTCCATTTGCTCCCGCGTACTGTAAGATACAGTAACATGAAGCCAAAGAGGCATTACATTTAAGCCTTGTTATACTTACTGCCACCCATTATAATGCTTTTCCAACCTACTACCATGGATGCCACTAAAAAAATGCCTTAAACCTACAAATGAAATAATCTCATTATTACACCCAGGAAAAAAACAACGGTAAGACCTGGGTACATGACCAAATCCTAAAGGCGAAAAAAAAGATTTCCAGTCTAAAAACATTAATTATAGATTTTTTTTAAATCAAATATTGAGTTGATAGAATGATTCCATCTGATTCCGGTCTGCAGTCACAGGGAAACCAACTTTCATATTTCGTTTAGAGATAATGCGTAGTACTCATGTTGGAATGTTGCAGAAACACTTACTTCTGTATGGTGTGTGCTGTGTCCGAGTGGGTCCTTGAGTACAAGCTTGTTTGTGTGGGTGCCAGTCTCTCATGTCTGAGGACAACTTTGGTTTTGTGATCCAAGCTGGATTGTGTGTGCATGTATGGATGTGTTCTGCTTGTGTGTATTTATAAGATGTGTCATTGTGTCCGTTTGTTATTTTTATTTTTTGCCCGTTATCGAAGTCAAAACATTGAGCTTTTCTCTGGACAATAAAGATTCATCTTTTTTATTACCCGGCAGCAGTATTCAAGGAGTTAGGAGGCAAAAGCCACTGACTTTTCACAGCCAGATGGATGGTAATAGATTGTTCATATGCCAACTGGCAGAGATTGATATACAAATCTTTAAAAAAGCATCCATTTTTCTTTCTTTGCATAAAGGTGAGAAAGATTTTTCAACTTCAATTTTGTTATATTCAGTACCTTTGCTTTCCCAAAATATGCCATTCAACTTTGGCCTCCAGTAGAGACTTTCTTAGAATAGATGAGAAAAAGTCAACAGCCCAGCACAGTAAAAATACTTTGCATTATTGCCAATACAAATGTGTTAAGTTTGGCAGTTGACGTGTGGCTTGTGTGCCGTAGAGAGAATGCTACACAGAATTCATGTCCAAATATTTGGAGGATTTTTTCTTGAGGGATGTTGCAGCAAAAGAACCATAACTAGGACTGTTTGTCCAGAAATGAGGAAATAATTTGAAACAATATTTCACAAGACAGCAACGATATCAAAATCGAATAGACAAGGGCTTGAACCAACCATAGAGATGGTGTTCATTTCGGACAATTATCATGAAACAGTTTTTCAATGAGACTTCCCCAGTTGTGAGCCAAGAGAAAAAAAGACCTAACAAATGAAGCTTGAAGTTGTGTCTCATTGCTAAAGCACTGAATCTTCAACTGCAGATCTATCAACTTATGACAGAGTAGCACTGGGAGTCAAAAATTGATGGAGAGCTATTGATGTTTTTCAAGATAATGTTCAGTTATAAACTTTTCCACTTGCTTCCGAAAAAAACATGAAGAAAGTTCTCTCTGTCTTGTGTCCTCAAGGTCATCTTGCGCAATTACACTTTAAAAAAGTTTTAGACTAGAAGTTATGGATGGCTGTTGTCACACTAAAGAAATTATCAAAGAGAATTTTTTTTTTTTTAAAGCTTTAAAGTGGCTACTATATGAATGTAAATTGAGAAAAAGGAGAGGGGCTTTTGATTTCAAATGGATATAATACCGTATTGTCCCTATCTTGACATGATGCACATGCAAACATTGATTGAGTCTAAACGCATGGCATTAAAATTGACATCATAACAAACGTCAAAGTTAGCAAGAAAAGTTAAAAAAGAAAACCCATTTTTCTGACTGATGAGAGTTGTACAATTCTTAAGGATTGCCTCAAACTGTCTTTATTTTGTCATGTCTGATCAGAATGCCTTGCATGTATTTTTATCATCTGGGATTTGGCGAGCACTGTTACTGACACATATACATGTGTCATGAGTTACAGTCATAGAGGGCCCTTAATACACACACATCACTCTTTCTGAATGAGCAAATTTAGTAACTTATTCTTCAAAGGGCTGGATTGCACACAAAGCGGTGCCTTTCCATGTCCCTGTGATTACTGATTATACAATATCCCATGACAATATCACAGGGTCTAGTATCTATTACTTGTTCTATCCAACATGCACTTATTCACTACACCAGCAGATCAGAGCTAATCAATGCACTAAATAGGGATAATACGGTATTTGGACAATTTTCTTTTTCTATAAACATTTTTCTTTTACTAGAAAATCATTTATAAGGGAGAGAGTTTTTTAGTTGTGAATTTTCAAGTAGAGTTGAAGAGTTATATTTAGTACTTACTTTCGGGAGATCCTAAGCTGTGATGCATATCTTTAGTGTGACAAAACAGCTTCCAAAACTCAAAGGATCGGCGATGATGATGTGTAACGGCAGAGACAGGGGGGGGGCTACTGTTCTGGATCTTTCCTTTCTGCTTTCAGTGTCATGCTCTTGAGTAAGATTGTCGCCATTGCAACGTCAAATGTGAGTGTTCATCACACGAAAAAAAATTTCTAGGTATAGATTGCCCAGGAAGCAAAATCTGTTGCTTGCCAATACTTCTTGACTTAAGAAGTAAGACAGGTTTTAAGACTTTCTCCAACAAACAAATAAATAATCAGTTTCAGATACAATATTTGTCTAACACCTTTGCTTAAACCTTCCCACATCCACTGCCCCAACCCTCCTCTTCCCCCCCTCCCCCGGTGATACCCACAAATACAAGGGGACTCATCCAACCAATACCTTGGAATACAACACTTGAGGCAGACAAAAACCTGCAGCACCACCATGAAATCAGAGTAACAACACAAACAGCAAAGCATGACAACAGGACATATCATTCACTCATTCATTTTTTTCTATAAAATTCTTGCAAACATGCTAATACATCTCTAGTATCACTGAGCAACTGGTATTCAGAATATCAAATTGTTATAGATATTTAAATATGTATGACGCATCACCCTGATATGGTAGTATGATCTTTTTTCAGACATAGTTTTACATCTTATTTAATTCAGATTGTTGTGTTCGTTGTATTGACATTTTTTATCCAAAAGGATTGCATTACATTCAGTGTCTTCATCATGCACAGAAGTGAGCTTTCATTCCTTTATCTCTTATGGGGCACACTAAAATAGGTACAGAAGGTGCTCAATTGGGAAAACTATGAATATCAGCTTGGAAGCATAAAATAAGAAATGCAATTAAAGAGTAAAATTAAAACAAGAGTAACATTTGTATACATTCACCATGTCTTTAAGATGATAAGGATCTTGACAATAGTAATCACAGAATTGATGGAAAGTCAGACCCATTCTCAGTTTCCCCTCAACAAAAGTTCCTTATTTACTTAAAACAGCAGCATACCAGAGGGAAAAAAGTTGTATCAGATTTTTTGTTTCCAAATTCATGTTTGGCATACCTAGGCTAGGTATAAAAGAACATGTAACGGGAATGATCTCATACTATCATCAACGCTGAAGAATACACTGATAAAGTGAAACGAAAAAAACATTTGCCACTCCCCTCTGTTTTCATAATGATTGACATCACACCGTAATGCACACTCATCAGGTGTATTCTTACCCTCAATTGATATCCAGCTTATTCAAACAAAAGTGTTTGCAGGTTTTCACAAAATCAAAAAGCCACTCTCAAACGAGAAAGAAAACTACTTAGCATAAAAACTGACTAAATAAGTAGGCCTATTATTGAGACAAGGAGACCTGATCCGATAGTCTTACTATATAAATAAAATACAGGATATTCACAAGCCACTAGATGAGTGTTTGATTCCCATCACTATCAGAGCTTCTAAGCATTTTATCCAAAGATGTCAACGGCCTGGGGTATAAAATTAAAAAAACACTGAATATAACTTGATATAAATATAATGTTTTTCTTGCTAGAATGAATCTTAAATCTTCATCTTGGTCATGAAAGAACTCTCAAGAGTTGCAAGCTGCAGCTTGCTTTACAATTGTAACAATTCTATACTGCAAGACAAGCAAATAAGTTTTAATAAGGACTAAACCCCTAGCAGATAAACTTTCCTTCCTGTCCGGATTGAACTGGCTGGAAAAACAATGCCTCTAATATCATATTCTATTTTCTATGTTATTCCTAGCTGACTGTCTTTGAGACAGTGGTGAGAGAGCCCAAAGAGCTTAGTCTAGAACTGTGATATCTAGAGGTCTAAACGTCTCTGGTCTAGACAGGTCTAGCTTCTAGTCTAAGAGTCGTTGTCGAAATTATATACCCTGAAAATTGGGTGAGACGTCTATGTGTCTTAGACTAAATCTAGGTATCTAGAGTCTATGTTCTGACAGAAAGAGAGAATTAAGTTGCAATTCGAATTTCCCTAATTCAAATAGATAGATCTATATAAGGAAGCTGACATTGGAGTTTTCAACCCATCACTGCTCGGCCCAAACTAGAATCAGAAATATCTTGCCTCTGACACAAATAAAGACTAACAAAAAACCAAGGGGTAACCTATCAGACAAAAAATACAAATATTAATGTATACCATTTTTGTCTCCTGTGATCAGTTATGAATAGACTTCGTAAAAACTTCAACAAGAAATAAGATTAATTTCCAAACACAACACGCTTTGGCATTTTGTCACAGTAACACTGCCATTTTTTCGGAAAATCACCCGGATGTAGAACACACAGAACGAAAACGAGATCCTTCGAAGATACTCAGGAGTTCCATCAAAGACAGGAGGAGCCTTCACGCCTGGGTCTACCCGTGCCAAAGCTCAGGGGAGCGGTAGCTCAAGTGGTTAGCTCGCTGTGTCGTGCTGCCAGTCAGGCGATAGTTGCCATAGCTGATTCCCGGGTTCGATCCCCACTCTGGTCAATGTTTTTCTGTTGCTTTTTTTTTTCCTTTTCCGCTTTCTGTGCTTTTGTCTCGTGTCTGCACTTTATTGTATCTCAAGTTTGACTCATTTCTCAGGTAGAAACTTGGACCAAGTTTTCTTTTGGACATCGCTGTATTCTTTGCATCCATTAAGCCCACAAAGGCCATTTATCTTGTCACCTGAAAAAGTAGCCAATGGAAACAAACAGATATATCTCTGTCCTGATCTCTGGATATCATTGTAGCTATGAAATAAAGTTTTAAAAAAGGTTGCAAAATCTAAAAGTTTCCGTAAGAACGGAAGACAAGACAAAACTGGATGTTTAGGGCAAATTGCCCTTCCTTAACAGAACAACATTAAAAACTGTACAAAATAATCATAGATATATATCTAACTCAAAAATCACCGCTTTAATCACTGAAGTTACAATCATGCGTGGTTCGAGTTCCACAACGATCGAGAGTGACGCAACCAGCTTTTTTTTTTTTTTTTTTAAATAGGTAACGAAGCTAGTCGACGGCTTCCAGTCGGTTCAGGCCTGTAACAACGCTTTCCATGATTGGGTGAAAAGTGGTTTGGGGGTGGCATAAATCGCCGTACGAAACAGGAAGATACTCAAGATAGATCGTCTAGATTTCATCGTAGGAGAATTACGAGCTAAGGAATAAAACTTCGTTGACGAGGCCCAATAGAAACAATGATTGGATTAGGTGTGTGGGTCCGAGATCTTGAATAGTGTGGGCTGGCTCAGACTAGGTTCGGACGCCGGGTGGGACTCCTCGAGAATTGTATGTAGTCCTCGTAATCGTGCCGCTTTTTACACAGGATTCCTGAGAGCAGTCCGTCGGTGTGCGGGGTTCGTGTTTGAACCGCTAACACTAACACAACCCCCAGGCAGAATGGGAAACGAAGGTGGAATGCCAATCCTCCGAATGCTGCCCTTTCCTACAAGCGTCGTCTTGGATTCCCGATTCCTGGCATCTATTCGTGTTCCAGACAAAAGTGAGTAGCGGCGGGCGAACCGGCTACGGTCGAGTATCGCGAAAAGTCTGAGCATCGTGAATCGTGAGTATGCGAGCACTGCGGGGTGGAGGCCTAGGACGTGGAGACCTGACTGGTCCTCCGCTGTCCGATCACCAGGTTGGAAAATGGATTCAGGGCGGTCCACGGCGCTTGTGAAGAGTTCAAAGTCTTGCTACAGAATTTGGAGCATGGAGAGCGAAGCGATACCAAACGAAACTTCAGAGAAACAGTCAAGCGGTTGACAATTTAAACATTTGCGTTGATGGAGACATATGATAATATAGATAGTAGAATGTGTAAAACTTTGTCAATTAATAAAGATGATAATTCATTTATCTAGCGCTGTCGCCTTCCGCTTGAAAAGTGCTCAGGGTGCGCTTTACAATTAAAATGTTAAAAACACACACAACACACTCAAAGAACACATTACTCTAACCCCCGCCCACACACACACACATACATAAACACAAACAAACACACACACACATTTTATCTAGTATGGACTGAGCACGATACTGTAGACAGATGAGAACAAAAACACACAATCATACACACAAATAACCACATACACCATACACAAAACATCGCCACCAAGGGCCATACACTTAGTGTTCTGGCTAGTACTTAATACACATCGGCCATACAGGACAAGAAAAACCTTACTCTGATACAGCTCAGCCTTGAGATCTATGGTAATCGGTCAGTTTGAAGAGAATGAATGACAAAAAAGCGTTACTTATGTACCCACCTCAACAGTTCCCTTCCCCCAACAGAAAAAAAAGGAATAAAAGTAGAATTATTCGAAATTAAAATCCATCCAGCGTTTAGAATCAACCAGGAACTTGCCGAAGGCCGAATGTAGACTGCGGGAGACTGTCAACTTACTGTTTTTCGATTCGAAGAAAGAGAGAAAGATAGACTAGCGCATAAGATATATATATTATATATATAAGCAAACGCCGAAACGACAACAAACTCTTAGTTCTATTTAAATTCCGTCCGGCTGGCATTCAGTGAGTGATGGAAGAGACCAGAGAAATATGAACGAACAGAAAACGGTTAAAAGCAGAGGTGTGTTTTAATCTTAGAATGAATGCCTCATCACCCACGAATTTCAATTTTTTTAACTCCTTCCTTTACAATCATTCCAAAATGTGTGGGTGATGCAAACATTGCCTTTGAAGTGCTTTTTAGGTTCCATTTGACACTGAACTGAGTGCATTGTTTTACCACTTTGCGGCTTGTCTCTCCCAACAATTTATTCTTCCTGGGTCTACCTACCTACTAACTGAATCATTGGTAGACTGATGTCTTGCACTTCATTTTTGCTGCAAACTATTCTAACAACACCCCTCTCCTTGCTTTGTTGTTTTAAGTTGTTGAACTGTTCCAGCTCAAATGGTTTTTTCAAGGATTTTGGAAATATTCAAATTTTTGTTATCTGTGCAGTCTCAGAGATATATTTTCCAGATGATCTATTGTAGACCTCGTTGATATATTCTCAGATGAAATGAAAAAAAAAGGTTATATTTAGACTAGATAGACCTAAAAGTTATAGAGAGAACGATGACAAGACAAACCTTGAAATATTCATGTATAAGTATAATACCATTTTTATGTCCAGTGATAAGTCATGAATTGAATTGTCTTCCATTCTCTCAGAAACTTTTCCAGGGTTGCCACACCCTCCGATAGGGGGCCAGGTGTTGGAGGTTTTGAAAGGTTTAGCCCGGAATTAACATTCCTGCTGGCCTTGCTCCCGGAGATGGAAAAAGATAGAAAAAAATAACATGCACTGGGATGCCACTGTGTGTTGCAGGGTTGTTCTTTCACTTTGAGAAGCCTGTGTCCACTGCCTTTCTTTAACCTTTCCCTTTTTATTGTGTCCTCCTCGCCTTCAGTCGTCTCATTTAGTCTATTTTGCGTTAGGAAACAGTTTTCTAGGGTCTAGTGTTAGTTATATCATATCATATTTACAGAGCATAGGTACTGACCACATCGTTTTGAGTATTGATTTGTTTAGAATCGGCCATCTTGTTGTTTTTAATCTTCAGAAGCTTCATGTTTTGGTTCTGGTTTCAGATGAAGCGTTGGTTGAACGCAGTTGGGGAGCGCAGTAAATCCTGACAATGGGGATAGATTATTTACTTATCCGAGAAAATTGTTTTGATCAATATAATTATCTATCTATCTAGCCATATTGTCATTTTTTTTAAAGTCACTTGGCTTCCCGTATTCCTACAATAGTTGATAAGTGATTGTATCGTCTCTGAAGTTGAAAGACTAAAGAAAAATATACGCCGTTACATGGACAGGCTCCCTATTTAGATACTTCTCTTCTATGAAACCAGTCAACTTATATAAAATGAAGTGATGTTTCTTTATTTCAACTTAATGCAATAAAAAGTAGAATGTAAAAGTTTGGAGAGTGAAATGTAAGGAAGAAAGCTTACATAAGAAACTGCAGCATTTTATTATGTCATGGAGAACATCAAGTGTTGGGGTTTAACTAAATAATAAGAATATGTGTTGTCGTTTTTTTCTGTGGTACTTATAAACCTCTGGAGACTGTGCGTTCTGTGAAACGGCCAAATGTTTTTATAATTTTGGAACAGGGGCCCACTTTTGGCCTCTCCAGCAGACAGTGTTTGACATTTATGTTTGGTTTTTTTCATTTGATACCATGTATAAGTTTCCAGCAAATCTTTTTTATTTTTATTGTTAGCTTTTCTCAGATGCCTTATGCTGATTATATATAAGTAAGTCTAATGATCTAAATTTTTCTTTTGCCTTTTCAGGTTGAGCATGATCTGTTAACTTGACTTGTACATCATTGTGAGGTACATGATGACTGTAGAGTATTTACAGTTTGTGAAAACCTGAACACCACAGGAATGGTGGCCTGCTGGTTGGGGATGCTCCCCTAAGGTGTGAGAAATTTAAACGCATTGGTGTAACAGTGGTAAAATATGAAGGCTATTTTGAACCCTATTGGTGAAGAGGTATATTGTTTGGAACGCTTGTCTTAGTCCTGGAAGAATGGCCGTACCCCTTAATCTCTTTGTAAACAAAGGTGTATCTGCATTGGATAAAGCAGGCCATAGCACCAAAATGGATTCCGCTGTGAAGATTAGTACAGTGAGTCAAAGTGGAAAAAGTTTGGTTGAAAAGAAGCGGACTCCCTGTCATGGCAAGGCCCAAATAGATCTGGAGGTGGGAGAGATTGAGGCGTCATGGTCGCCCTCTAACGTGCCCCAGGGTGGCGTTGTGGACTTATCTCGTACTAACCCAAAAGGTGTCAGTAAAATCGTTGATAAGGTAAGTATTACCTTTCATTACTTTAATACAATTTTATTTTTGTTCAGAGATAATCTCTTGATTTTGAATTGGATATTATACACATTCGAAGCTTTTGTATCATACATAAAGAGACTGACTGTGGCAGTTTGTGCTAGTCTGGTGACGATAAGAGTAAATTTTTGTACACATGATGTACGGTTCCAAAGTTTGTGTCTTCAGTAACTCTGCACATAAAAACTGTGTGGGTGTGACCACTGTAGTGCTGTACATCTAGGTCTGTTATCCCTGACTATGAATAGGGGGATTTTACCATATTTCTGTGCAGCTCCACAAAGTGTTGGTCAAAGACCTCATTGTATTTCTTTCATGTTCCTTCATCCTTGTCCACCTCCCCAGCAGGCACAGTCCAAAGCCTCCAACAACAGTAAAAATGCAGAGACCAACAGTGGCGGCAAAGGTGAGCAAGCCCTGCTTGATTTGATGGAAACAAAGGGCAAAGTAGTTTTATCTACTATCAACTCCAAGCATTTATCGACTGCTTTAGCTAAATGGAGCTGTAATCTTGAGCTACGGTATGAAGTGAAAAGTTCCAAACATCTCTACGCCTTGACGGTAGACCCCTCATTGCCAACATATCCTGACACTAACACATTTTACATCTGACATGCCATTGGTAACCTGCTGGCTTCTCACCGCCTCCTTAAAAATGTGTTACCATTGAAACCTCCTTGGATTTGTAATAAATTAGAGGTGACAATTTATATGGCCTAATGTGTGGATTGCTGTCTAAACTTTGTTGCATGGACGTCTGCTTAAGATGCGCTATTTTCAACTATATATAGGAAACAAGCTATTATAATTAGACATCGAGACTTCTTTTAATTGATCAATGATTCTGCTATGAAAGTAGAGGAAAGCAGCTTAAAGACTACCCAAAGTATAGAGTAATCTCTTGTAATGGATGAAATGAATAAGACAACGCTCAGTAGGAGAGCATTTGCTTTGGAACTGGTAGGGTGGTGGGATTTAAATCTCAACTGCTAAAACGTTAAAATAGGTATTTTATATTTTAGTTGGTAGCTGCTGTCATTTTTGGATCTTAGTATTATAGGAATGGGACTAATCTCATGCACTTCCACAGCAGTTGAGCATATTCTAGACCTAGACTAGCTCTGCCTGGTAGATCACTCGGTCTGTCCCAAAGAAATTGGGCATTTGAATATAGACACGCGCTAAAACTTGATTATACTTGACTTTAGTGGAAGAAAAAGATCAAAGAAAAAGCTGTCAATTTAAAAACATTGAGATATGTAGTAAAAAAGTATAATCTTATCTTATCTAGTCATTATCAAAATTTCCGTGAATTATATGTGATAATAACACAACCATGAGTTGAGGTGAAGTCTACTAGACGTCTAGGTTTTGAATGTTAACATAAAGGTGAGATAAGAGATCATGGGTATATATATATTGTTAGAGCAAAAAATAATCAACATGAACTTAAAAGTCATTTAAGACTGGGAGAGCATCTCAGTTTCTAGAAACGAACAGTAAAAATAACAGAGTCATGTGACTCATTATCCTCCGAGTCAGTGGTTGGAGAAAACTGGTTGAAAAAAATCTTTGTCTGGTGGACTACATGGCTGGTACCAACAACGGGGCATGTGATTACAATTACAGGTTAAGGGACTACGTAATGGTACTTGGCAATATAGTCAGCCTGTGGGAAAAGCTAACACTGGCCTGTTGTATCAAGACATGGCACCGTTGCTGATATGCCTCAAGTGGATAGAGAAGTTAAACTTGGGACTTTGAACCTTTCATCCCAATTAATAGTCTTACAGTATTCTTCTGTCTCAAATCAGTGGAATTTCTCACTCTTTTCTTGGTCTGTCCTGTCACAAGTAACACATATCTTTGTTAACACACTCACACACAGATGATAAAGCCTAGTTTTAAAACGGCAATCCGAAAAACAGTTAATCCGAAATGATTATGAAAACCCAAAGATTATCCATTGTGATGTGTACTATAAGACTAAGACTGTGTGTTTGTTCTTGTCTTTATGTCTGCAGATGATTCCAGAGAAGAGGAAACGAGTGTGAGTGGAGGAGTGGCTCCGCTGACAGCCACATGGCTCCCCCGCCGTCTGCTCCAATCTTCCAACCTCTTGCAGACACCCGAGGAGTTTGCGCGCAAGAAAGCTGTGCCTGTGTTCAACTGGAAGAAAGCAGATGCCCTTGACCTACAGACCAGTATCAAAGAAGCCAGAGTAACCGTGAAGAGTCCCTCCGCCAAGTCCCAGGCATCTAAAGACATGGGCGGTGCACACGCTGTGAGAAAGACTAAACCCAAAAAGTCAAAAGCCAAGAAGCCTCCAGAGGTGATAGACGTGGATACCATTGTGCCGTTCATCCAGCAAGAGAAGCCCCGTGTGTTTAAGTGCAAGCAGTGCCATGACAGATTTGAAAAGGAGGAACAGCTCAACATTCACATGCGTATACACACAGGCCTAATGCCCTACAACTGCTCCTTCTGCTTTAAGGGGTTTTTGCACAGCCAGGAACTACGCAAGCATTCCACGGTGCACCTGGGCAACCGTCTGGCCACCTGCAGCATATGTGGTAAAGTGTTCAGGTCTCAACGCAACCTGGAAAGACACATGCGAGGGCATACCGGAGAGAAACCCTTTTGTTGCTCTTTTTGCGGCAAGTCATACGCCGAGAAGGCCACACTTAAAGGCCACATGCGTCTGCACACAGGGGAAAAGCCTTACGTGTGCTCGCTGTGTGGCAAGGCCTTCCACCAGTCCCCCAACCTGCACTCACATATGAAGAGCCACACGGGTGAACGGCCACACCACTGCACGGTGTGTGGGAAAAACTTTGTCCAGAAATCAGCACTCAACATCCACATGAGGATTCACACAGGTGAACGTCCTTACCAGTGTACACAGTGTGGCAAGGCGTTCAGGGAGACAGGAAGTCTGAAGAAACACATGAAGATACACACCGGTGAACGGCCTTGGGCATGCAGCGTGTGCGGGGACGCATTCAAAGAGAGCAGCGCGTTACACAGCCACATGAGGGGCCACACGGGAGAGAGGCCCCACATCTGCACAGAGTGTGGCAAGGCCTTCAGGGAGAAGGACGTCCTGAAAAAGCACATACGAATACACACCGGGGAGAAGCCTTGTGTGTGCCAGGTGTGTGGCAAGAGTTTCAGAGAGGGAGGGGCGCTTTACAGACACCTGAGGATGCACAGGACACGGCCAGGGACTGCAAGAAGGAGAAGGAGACTGGCAGACGAGTCCACCACTGAAGAGGAGGAGGAGGAGGAAGAGCATGACTCAGCTGCATTAGACGTGGCCCACGAAGCAAACCTGAAGTCTGAGTTGACCAACCCTGCCTGCCCCACAACCGTCTCTGCCTGTCCTACTTCTGGGGCTCCCATTCCCATCTCTGGTGCAGCTTTCACTGTGCTGCTCTCTCCAGACCACGGCCTCTCCCAGTTCTGAGGAGGGATCACGTAGCCAGGCACTCCACAATGACAGACAGACAGACTTTTTGCTCCATGTGCTCCGACTCCTAATGCTGGGCCATGCGGGTACATGCACAGCTGGTTATTGGTAGAGTCACTTTTCTCATTCATTCCAAAGACTCTGATGATAATAATCTTGTTTACTTCTTTTTACAGGGAGAGAAAAAATAATTTTACCCTGAGAATCATTCCGTGTGTGAAACTTCCCTCACATTGGCAAAGTCAATCTTTCTACTCTTCTAACTAACGTATCCTCTTACTTATGTACCTCTAGATGCTGTTGTTGTTATTTTTATTGTTATGACCTAAGCTGTTGAAAGCGCCCCAAGGGCTCAGTAGTCCAACAAACAAAACAGATTATTTATTGATCTTAGTGAATGCCGGTGAATACTTTGTCAGCAACAAACTTAAGACAGTTTTAACCTCATTATATAAATCACCTATCTCCCCTTTCACTTCCATGTGCAGAACCTTATTCTTTTTTTGTTGTTGTTTCTTTGTATTGCTTCTCTTTCTTCTGCTTTTGTCCATCTTCTTCTTTTTCCAATTATCTGACTGACCAGTATCGAGTAGAGCTTTTACTTTTAGGTTTATATAATTTCCACTTTTTGGACATATGATTTTGTTTCCAAAATCCAATTAATACAACATTATGACTACAGCATTTCATTACCTCACTCAACCCCTAGATTTTTTTCTCCAGGTTGCCCTCTCTCGACTCTCCTTAGACCAATTGCAACAAATACAAAAAAACTTTTTGATCATTTTGAAATGGTAATTTGACCTAATATAGAGCAAGATCCACTCCAGGTGCTCAGAGCGCTTTAGAACTGACAGCAACATTCATGGGTGTCAGACTTGAATGAGAAAGCAACGTATTTAAAATTTCCTGAATGGATTGGCAACATTTTACCAGCCTGATTTCAGGGTTTGTGTAGTATTACTTAAGCGATTATGTGTATGTTGGCCTAAGTAATGTAAAAGAAAGTTTTTAGCCTTAAGCAGTGTTTTCTCACTCCTCTTTCACGTCAATTTTTTAAAAAGCAAAAAAATAATAATAATAACAAATTTCAGGATTGGCTAAATATTGCTTGTCAGAGTTCAGGAACAGTTATAGTTATAGTATAGTATACTATAACCGTTCCTGAACTCTGACAAGAGGCTGTCTTCTGTCACTCATGAACATTCAACATACAGTGTGAGACGTGCTGCCTGTTAGGCGCTTGTATATGTATATTTGGACGAGGAAAACACTATTTTTTGCCAGTATTTGAGTGCGATGAAAAAATTTGAGTAATGCGCCTTTCCCAAGGACTCAACTTTGCGCTGCACATGACGGATTCAAACCAGGGACTTTTCAGTTGCAAGGCCAACTGCCTACCCACTAGGCCACAAAGTCGCAATTTTACATCAGTACAAATCATTCTGTTAACTTTTTAGTCTGTAGAGAGTGAAAGATGTAACTGCAATGAATATTTTAATAATACATTAATATATGCACAAGTAGAAGCACTCAGTAATGGAAAACCAAATCTTTTGGTGTAAGTTTAAGTGTAAGGGTTGAGTGAGGTAAGATTGGTTATACAGTATATTATTTTTACCACAGAAAGCATTATTCATTCATTATTTTTGTAAATATCATCTCTCTGTGGTGTTTGCATGCCTTCGTTTTTTGAGACACCCTTTTAATTTGTAAATTTTAAGAGGTCTACAATAAACAATAATATATACATACATTATACATGTTACCATGTAGTAATTGAATGGTTATTCAAAATTTGTTCACATTTCACCATTTCCTCTAACAAGTAGCAGGCATGTATTCTATCAGATTATGAATAAAGTGTAACTAAACGTGTTGCACCAAGTCTCTTCATCTACCTTTTACATTTATTTGCGCGGGCGGTTGGCGGGCGCCTCTGGTGGGCGCTACTTCTGTTTCTTATCTTTTGGATTGATCTATCATCTTACTT
>JAUEKZ010021265.1:0-12872 GCA_031471865.1 Melibe leonina | reverse complement strand
ACATTACCAGTGGTATTCATACATGATGATGATGACACATTACCAGTGGTATTCATACATGATGATGATGATACATTACCAGTGGTATTCATACATGATGATGTCTGCTCTTTATTTAATTTTCTGTATGGTTAATTAAATAATCTGCATATCAAGCCCTTACTCAAATAATGATTTCATTGCCTTTATTTTTTCCTTTAGTATTTACAGTAATTTCACAACAGTTAAACAGAAACAACCTTTCTTGTATTCGAATTTTGTAAGGTGTGAAGAGAATAAAAACCTCACACCAAAAATAATGCAATAAATAATTTCTCATTCTCATTCCACTACTTTTTTATTTCATTTTGCATCAGGAGAGAAATAAAGTTAAAGGAAGAAGAAATAAAAGGAAGTTGAAAATTGGTCACAGGTGGACTCGAACCTGAAATCTGCCACACCACCTGCTTTCTCTTGAGCCATGAACAGCATGCTTATCCACTTGGCCATCCGCTACACTCTTCCCTATTCTTATTTCAACAATTTTCAGTGACTGGTAAGTAAGAAAATTCTTTTTTTTTAAATCATAAAATAGAGAGACTACATAGAAATAACACAGCCCTCTTTTTTTCTCCTGGAGTAACAAAATTTTCCCCTTTCCAAAACAATAATCTAAGACAGTACAAAAATGCTCACCCGTTCTCTCAGCCTCTTGTCTACGACCAGTTTGCAGGTGGATCGTTTGTTGGCGTCTACAATGGCCTTGGCAGTGCTGGCAGCCCTGGACAGGTCACTGGTGTACATGTGGGTGAAGAGTTCATCTTGGAGTCGTCTGGCCACCAGACTCGCCTGCTTCATTCCAAGATCAGACAGCAGCGTGTCTGACTGCCCTGAGAAAAAGAACACAATGCAAAAATATTTTGATTTGATATCGTTGTCTTAGCCGTTTTTGTTTTGTAATATCTCTAATTTTACTGCACAATAAGGTAACCAAATGCTTTTTGATCGATTCAATTGTTCATTCATTTGCAAATATGTATGAATGACATTTAGCTAAAAATATTACATTGATAAAAGAGTCACAATGGCACATGCAGACTAATCACAGACAAAAAATTACAACAGGTAATGCAAAGGCTGTGGCTAGCATGCACCTGGGGGTGCAAGTCACTAGAAACAAAATTTCCTATGAGTGCAATAAAATATTAAATTGGTATTTTATCAGAATGATAACATTACTATGTAAACAGATACAATATTTCAAACCTACAGACTTAATTTTACCCAAATTCAATGAATATCTAATGAGTTATGAAGTTTTATCACAATTGTCACACAAAATTGTGCATGCTCCACTTGCAAGGTTATTGTCCCATACAATGGATAAACAAAATACCTTGTGTGGATTAATTTGAGTAAAAAAATTAAGAACCATGGCTTGTGTGGATGATTTTCTGTGAGTTCTGGAAAATGACGCATAACATTACCCAGGCTCGGGTGATTTTTGGTGGAAAACTATCAGGGTTTTGGCGAGGTCATCTATATACATTTATGCCCAACTGTATCAATATAAGAAATATAAACAAACCTTGTATGATATTCTCTCTGTTTTCCATGGTCTCTCCACTAAAGAAGAGAGAAAAACAGAAAGAGAGAGGAAAATTATCTTACAACAATCCTCATGAATGGCAGAACACATTAATAAAAAAAACAGCTTTACCCTTTCAATGCTAATGTTATTTATTATCAAACTACTAAATGCACATCAAAAGCTTCAAGATTAGCCTGTTCTTGTAGCAGATCAATCAGATTTAAGGCTTTTTGGCACAATATGTCAGTTCGCTGAAATCTGATTATCTCATATAAGAACAAGTAGATTTTGAAGATTTCGTATGTTTTAAGTTTGGCTATAATTGGTCCTTGCTGTGACTGAATTGATTGATTAGGTACAGCATCAAGTTATTGAGATATGTCCGTATTATAGACTTTCTGGATTTTTAACATTTTTCTTTTGATATCTTTAAGAGAGACAGCTAAAGAGAAAAGGACTGTAGCAAGAGAAAAAGATGATTTACTTACTGCCTCACAAGTGTCAGGAAGAACTTGCAGGTCATGTTGGGAGAATGATTGAGTCTTTTTAGTAAGACAACGTAATTTGTAGCTTCTCTCCTCTACAAATCAACAATGTCCTCGATTGCTGAAATGATTGACAAAAAAAAACAGCCTTGAGGAAAAATTGTAGAAATTAAATACAAAGTGCGCAACAGAGATATGAGGGACCAGGTTTAAATGCTACAGGACCAGTCAAGCAGCACTTTGGTTTATTTTTGGACAGAAATTTACCCCAATTACCTCACCTCACCAAAGTGTAAAATTAACAATGGTAGAGGCCATCTTTTAAGTTTGAGAAGTAATCTTTGACATATCAGCGTCTTGTCCAGAGAGTAGCACTTATTTCTGCTTATTCCCTTCTCAGCTGCAGACCTTGGGCTAGTAGGTTGAAACAACAAGGTCATATCCGTCCAGCCTCTATCAGGTCATTTTGTCAACCACAAGAGAAATAGATTAGGGCCTCCTTGGAGAAAATGCCTTGACTAGTATAATGTGACAAAGGGGAAATGGCAGAAATTCAGACATGCTACTTTAGTGTTTTGGTAGGGTTTGAATCAGGCAGATGACAAATGTTTCATGATTGAATAGGAGTTATCAATTAGCAGTAGACAAAGCATCCACCAAAACAATAGGTGTCCTCATGCATGAATTAATGACCCAAATCAAAACAATAAAACACAAGGGAGGTAAGTCACATATATAAAATAAAAAAGTCGGAATATAATATGGTAACTTTCCTTGCTGACACACTACAGCTATCGCGATAGCACCCGCTTTGAGAGAGATTGCTTGTTTCTCTTTGACAATGTCGCTACAGTATTTGAACTTGAAACTTAAAAGATTTTTTGCAGCAGGATTTCAAAAATACTTGTGAAAAGGATACTTTTTAGGATACTTGTCAACACATTTTGTTGTTTAAGATCAATTGTTGAGTCCCCAACACGAACTTGAAAGACTACAAACAAGTTTGTTTTTTCTCGACAAAAGAAAAATGGATTTTCCAAACCGAAAATCGGGTGTCGATTTTCCTTTCTTTTTTTCAATTTATTGGCATAAAAATGAAATCAGGGCATAAGATTCAATAAAAAAAACCACTTAGTTTTAAAAAGCAAAAAAAATTCATTTACTGGTTACGAAGGACACACTGGGATGAAATTAATGAAATAGATGCTAGCATTTTGTATATTAAGCCAATGAAAATCGCAATTATAATTGAGGAATGTTTTGATTCCTGGACCTACTTTTCTGACAGTTTACTGAAAAATGTTTTTTTCCCCTCAGAATTGTCTTATTTGTTATGCAAGTGAGAACAGCTAAAATAAAAACAGTTAAGATATTGGAAAGCATGAGTTGGGAAGTATCAACTCAAATTCACATTTATCTAGCTAGTGATTCACAAAGTGAAAGTACTCCATATTTCACATGGCAAAAGAATTTTTTTTGAACCTCTCTTGCCTCAGAACCCAGTAGGTCAGGGGTTACAATCCAAGTCACAGCATACCTGAGACATTAAAATCTGCATTTTGGAAGTTATCCTGCCAGATACCTTGGCAATGGAAGGACTGCTAAGACTGGTTGGACCGGTGTCGGTATATATTAGGCCTAATGTGTCTGGATGAGATATTCGATGGAGTGAGCTTTCCATTTTCATCTCGGTGTCTATAGGTCTAGCCCTAGTCTTAGTCTTTATCTAACCAAAATGACATAAAATAGGGTGTCATATTTCAACATGCAAAAACCAAACCAAACCTAACCTCTCTGCCCCAAACACTGTCAAGCTGTGGAGAAAAATAATGCTCTCGCTAAGATAGTCTAGACATCTCTAGTCTAGACTCTAGTCTAGACAGATAGTCTATCCTTGAACACATGCGATCATACTTTTGTTCAAAATCATTTAAAAATCACATAAGAAACCAATATAAAGTTCTTCATCAAATATGGGTACTATGTGACATGGACTTACGAGAAGTCAGCTAAACTAGAAGTAGATGTATTTTCCTTCTTTATTCTCTGCTTTCTACTTTCTCTATTCTTTCTAGACTGTCTTGTTGTTTTCCTTCCGCTGGTTCCGGTCAAAGGTAGATCATTCCTACTTCCTCAATCGACTTGCTTTTGATTTTGGAATAGCTTCCCCTTGATGATATATTTACCATAGTGATGGCATTGCTTGTCAGGTCAAAACCATATTATAATAATATTGATAAGTATGCTGTCTAAAGATTCCTTTCTCTTGAGAGAAGCATGTGATCTTTTGAACCACAAATCGAAATGGAATATTGGCAAGATAATTAAACGCAATTAATGATGATGAAGAAATTACTTCTATTAAGTCTAAGACATGCAACTCTACTTCAGTATAAGACTAGCACACTTATAGCAAACACGCTTAAACAACAAAACATACGGATAATTATTTGATTTAAATATTTAATAACATATTTTTTTGCCTCATTATTGAGATAAAATACTGCACAGACAGATCTAAAGAAATGCCACGGATTTTGATATATTACAGTAGTTTTTGCCCCGGGAAGTTGTTACTAAACTATTCGCGATGTAGTTACATATATTACATTCGGTCCTATTACATTAGTGATACTTGCTTCCACAATCTAATGAATTAATTATAACGTTATGATAATAAGAAGAATACAGATGCATTATAATCGTAATTAAAGTAACATTTGGAATATCTCTATTTAAAAATGTAACCCTTATCCCCAATAATTTTATGATACTCTGTAAATATGATGCATCTATCAACTCATAAATTTAGTTAATCCATTTACCCATCCATCAACCTATCTGTTCATCAATTACTCCAACGATCCTTCATCAATCCATCTAATTTACTCATCGATCAACCCACCGAGCAGTTAAATGTATCCAATTATCCATCCATTGTTCGTGACAAGCAGGGTAACAATAACTTTTCTCAAACAAGAAGACGGAGTGGGAAAAGAAGAACAAGAAGAAGACGAAAAAGAAGTAGGAGGAGAAGAAGAAGAAGAAGAAGAAGAAGATGAAGAAGAAGATGGGGAAGAATTATAAGAAGCAGAATAAGAAGGGGGCCGAGGAGGAGGAGAGGGAGAAGAGGAGGGGTTTGAATTAATAGAATATATTACGTTTTTTTTTTAATACATCAGAGTATGATATTTTGCATAATATGTATAAATCAGATTTATCTGGCATAAGAGTAGGTACATTTTCAAGATTTTGCGTATAAGTGTTAGAATCAGACCCCGCAGTGAAAGGGCTAAGAAAGGAAAGGGGAGGGAAGGGGAATTTATTTCGATTGATGTAAATGTTACTCCAAAATAAAATGATCTATATTAATTTATATATTTTGTATTGATAAAAATAACCTTAAAAATACATAATATAAGCCTATTACGGATCCTTACAAGGAGAAACTAGGGGGAAAACAGACAACGGCGCCATCTACATCGTGCAGTATGGTCCAGACAGGGAGCCGCAAGAGTATCTACCTCCCTTTGCCTAAAAATGGGTCGGAGTTATGGTGTGCAAGACCTGCGGTCACCATGGTTCTGTTTGGCACAATTAAGAGAGAAAGAAAAGAGAAATGAAATAAAGAGCGACAGAGACAGGCAGACGGACAGCCAAAAAGACTGACATACTGACACGCCATCACACATGGGTGCATAGATAAATAAAGAGAAGTGAAAAGGAGAGTTTAAAAAAATAGGTAAGAAAGAGAGAGAAAGAACGGAAAAGAGAATGAGAGAGTGTGTATGTGTGTGTGTGTGTGTGTGTATGTGTGTGTGTGTGTGTATGTGTGTGTGAGAGAGAGAGAGAGAGAGAGAGAGAGAGGGTGGGAGAAAGAAAAAGGTAACTATGAATAAAGAGAGAACTGATATAAACGAAACTCTTTCACATACATATACATAGTAAAAGTGCGAAGTTGGGAAAGAATAGAAATATAAAGACATTCATACGAATATGGATGCCATGTTGGTGAAAGACTATGACAGAAAGAGAGATTGGGAGAGAAATAAAAAACAATACACAAAGGCAAACACACAAAGAATTAAAAAAAAAAAATAAAAAAAAAAAAAAAAGAGAGAAGGAGTAAGACAGATAGAGGGGAAAAAAGTGAATGAGAGAGAGAGAGAAAGAGAGAGAGAGAGAGAGAGAGAGAGAAAGAGAGAAGGTGTGGGAGGGGGAGGAGAAAGATGAAAATAGAGAGATTTAGAAAGAAAGGAAGACAGACATAATATAGATAGAAAGGAAGACAGAAAGATAAAAAGGAAAGCAGACAGACAGACATATAGATAGAAAGTTATATAAATACATGGATACAAAATACATATATATATATTTAGAAAGCACGATAAAGATAGAGTAAGAGGGCAAGGGAGAGGGAGAGAAAAAAAAAGAGAGAGAGAGAGAGAAAGAGAAAGATACACACACATATCGACAGACAATTTAAGTTAGTTAAATTTGGCCAAGCAAAGAACAAAAGAAGTTGTTGATTTCCGTTTGTTTATTTGATTTTTATATTTGATTTTCATTTTTTCATTTTTTTTTTTATTGTTCATCATGAATACATAGAAAGGCTGAGAAAGAGAGAGTGCTAGAGAAAAAGAGAGAAAGAAGGAAAGAGAGAGAGAGAGAGAGAGAGAGAGAGAGATACATAAAAAAAAGTGGATAAAGAAAGGAAAAGAAGTAATAAGTAAAGACTGACAAATAGAGAGCCGAATAGATTTAGATACAGAGAAAGCATGATAAAGCAAGTGTAAGAGAACAAAAGAGAAAGAAGTAAGGGCAAGACAAGGAGAAATTGACAGAGAGAGATAGAGAGAGAGACAGAGATTGAGAGAGAAAGACAGAGAAAGATAAGGAATTGCAATGGTTCTTCTTTCAAGTTCTCTATTTTTGGTTGTTTCCATGTGGTTCCATTTTGTCTGAATCTGTAATAACTTTTTTTTTTAAATGCGATCCTTTTACCAGGGGCCTTTATATGCTCTGTGAACATGATATGATTGTGTCCATGTGTGTGTGTGTGTGTGTCTATGTGTGTGTGTGTGTCTATGTGTGTGTGTGTGTGTGTGTGTAGATGTGTGTGTATGTATTTTAACATGCCTCTTCAAAACGTCTATCTATGTCAAAAGTAGTTGTGCATATCTAGTTGTAATATGACAGTCTGTATTTTGTATGTTCATACCATGCTAGTATTGATGTGAGTATTTTGGCTCATTGCTAACAAACTAGAAAGGTGTGAAGAAATTGTCCGTCTAAAAAAAGTGCCTCCTGTCTACCAACTATCTGGCATTTTCTCCATTAACAGAATACTGTAGTTTAAAACATGGAAAAATTTACAATACGAATCTTAAAATGCACCCTCTGCGTTTTAAGGTTACGATTGATAAAAAAATTAATTAAGGTAATGTGCGTTACGTTTATGACTAACCATTTTGAAATACGCGAATTCTTCTTTCAATTTCATTACTTTTTGTTCTGTTTTCATAACGTTCCTAGAATATCTTCTCCATTTTGTTTGAATTTGTAATAGCTATATTTGCAAAATATGATCCTTTCTTCAAGACTTTTAAAGGTTTCTAGCCTATATGCTGGGTAAAAATATGATATGATACAAATAAAGAAAGAGATATTTAAATAGAGTCAGACAATACGTTAGATTTGACCAATTGTAGAACCACAGTTTGACAAATGTTTATACATTTTTTTTTTAAATTTTAGTATTTTTTAATATTGTTCAACATGATCATAAGCGATAACAAATAATAATAATAATATATAAGTGACGATCCATGCATCGAATCCATCATCGTCCTTTTTGTTCCAATTCATTCAGCCATTGTTCTTTTAGTCGGTATGTCTAAGACTTGTTGGTTATTGTACAGTCATTCGTGGGTCATTAGTCTGTTCATCCATTTATTATCGTGTTCTACCAAACACCTCATTCCGGATCTGACTTTCTAGCCTGTGGAAGATAGATTGATACATTAAATACATAACAAGTCGCCACTAACTGAACACGATTATCATTTTCATTTTTTTTTTAAAACAGAAGAAAAAAATCAATCATATTTATAGCCATGATGGAAATGATGACGCAAATAAAAGAAATTACAATAACAACAATAATAATACTGTAATGATAATGATAATAGTAATAATCTACATACGAATGGAGGTAAGGCAAATTTTGCGAGCAGTTCAATCTCAAACACTACATAACAAGAGAAATACGAAATTTGGTCAGTACCCATAACTTTAAACGTAGTGTTGAGGTATTGTATTTTCATCTGGATCATTTTTTAAAATAAAAGACTTTATTTGAGCTTATTTCCTTCATATTCCGACCAATCAGTCCATTCACATCGTTTTCACCTCAGCGATGAATACGCTTTCAGTCATCACCTAGAGCTAATAATAGTGCTAAATCAAGGGAGCTGACCTCTAACTGAACAGCGGCTCGAATGTTTCAAGTTCACAGCTCTACTAACCATTTTGCCACACAGTCTATGTATATCTTCATTATAAAAGAAAAGACACAACGGATAGTAGATGTCAGTTATTCTACTATAAGTATTACTATATTTTCAGCAAAGCTGTAACCGGGGTTGCTAGTGATAATAATAATGATAACAATAATAATAATTATTATTATAGTAACAATGAAAGGAAGAAGAAAAAGGAGGAGGTGAAAAATAAGAAACTAGCAGGAGGGGGAGAATTAGGAGAAGAAGATTGAAAAAAAAAAAGAGGAAGAAGCGTGCGTGTAGTAGTGTAGTAGTAGTAGTAGTAGTAGTAGAATAATAATAATAGTAATGATAAATCAACCTTTCTGTTATCAAAAAAATAATATATTGAAATATGATAACAGAGAATGTTACAGTATGTAGGCTATGAACTATGATCATTTTAACCTTTTCAAAGCGAGGTCTGATTCTAACCCAACTGAAATATGCATTTCAGGCTTTTGGCATGTTAGTTCACTGAAATTTGATTTATCTGGCACAAGAACTGGTAAGTATTGAAGATTTTGGTATCTTTGGCATTGACAGGATTAAGACGCGAGTTCTCGGCCTACCTTCTTACGCTTACCCTCCAACCATGCGTTAGCTTCGTGGTTTGAATTCAAAACCACATAGTTTGATAATAATAAAAATGACATTATGACAACTTACGGAAAATAGATGTGTCCATCACTGGAATCCTCTGCGCTGCTACTATCCTCATCTTCTATGTCATAGTCTTCCTCATTGACTTCGTCTTCTTCTGTCTCTAATTCATCTTCATCGTCTTCATCGTATTCATCGTCTTCATCATATTCGTCGTCTCCTTCGTATTCTTCATCGTCAAAGTCTACGCCACGTTTCTTGAGCTCATCAATTACCATTTTAAGATTTCTCTCCTCTTTGCATTGTTCCTCCAATAGGGGTATGTCTTCTTCCGATTCATCCATAGGTTGATGTGTCTGGAAAAATAAAATGATGTAACGACATAAAAGATGCCAAATATACTCCAATCTGAGACAGAATATTGTTATCTCCCCTAGGTGCAGAAAAAACCCCAATTAGTTATATTAATCCTTTGTCGCTTTTTAAACTTGATATTGCTATGATACAATACATTTAAAAAATACTATGTAGCTATAGAATATTTTCTCCCTTGTCACTTTATGAACTTTTAGTTTGAACTTGATATTGCTATGGTACAATACATTATAAAAATACTATGTATCTACAGTATACTTTAACCCTTGTCACTTTATGACCTTTTAGTTTGAGCTTGATATTGCTATGATACAACAATAAAAAAAACTACAATCTAGCTACAGTATATTATATCCTTTGTCAATTTCTTAACTTTTAGTTTGAACTTGATATTGCGATTATGCAATAATATTATTCAATAATAAGTTATAATGAAAAACTTACCACAACAGTGATTGTATTTATGTAGCTGGCGATGCAATGTTGGCATGCCTTAAATGTGTGAGGCCCACTGCCGTCATGTCCAGCCCCCTGCACCACGATCTCCATACTGCCGCAGCTTCCACACCGATCAGACAGAGGGATATCTGGGGTGAAAAAATCAAATTTCATCGGTCACAAATCTGAATGTAATTGTCTTTAAAATAATCTTTGCAAGGCGATTAAAAGAGGCTGTGATGACACTCTATAAAAAGAAACTCTCATCGGGACTAATAAAGTTTTTATTACTTATTGTACATTATGATTATTTTTATTATTATTATCATCATCATCAATAACACTGCTAAATTAAACATTTATTTAAAATTTGTATCGGATCAGCACCATTATCATGGTCATTGTAGATTTATTAGACTACACAGCTATCTATTTGAATAAATCGCGTTATCTAAGAAAAACAAGAACACACTTTTACAAGACAGAGTGATTTGCAATGAGCTATGGACGATGAATATCACATCTATAATTTGTATCTATTTATTTTTTATTTATTGTTGAATTTTGTATAGATCAATCAATTTATATAATCTTTCAATAAAGTCTTATTTTCAAAGGCTTTTGGCAAATGTTCATTGAAATCTGATTAATCTGACATAGGAATTTGTTGGGAAGATTTTGCCAGACTTAGTTGGTAAGAATCAGACCCTGCTATAAGCTCGTCTTTTTGGCCTACAGCCTGAAATTCAGGCTTTTGGCAAATGTCAGTTCACTGAAATCTAATCTATCTGGTATAAGAACAGACAAATTTTGATAATTTTTGTGTCTTTAGCAGTTAAAGGGTTAAGAATTTAATTTAAAAAAATATTGTCTACTACTTTTTTCTATATGCTAAATCGTCAACCCTGTATTGTACCATTTATTAATCTTATATTGACTTTTCCTTCTTCACTAAGGTCATTTTCTTTGAAATAAACGAACAATACTTGCATAAAATCTAAATAACGTGGATATTTTATTATTTTCATTAAATAAACACACATATATATAATGTGCGCTTACGTCTTAAAATGATAATAGCCAACATTTTGTTATGTTCTTAACGTCTTAGCTTTCTGTGGTAGGTATATGATACTAGCAGTTATATTTTTTTTAATTATTGTTTTATTTTATCAACTCATGCAGTTGCAATATTTCGTGGTATATGATTCAAATAGCCACGAAAGCATTGTAAGAATTTATTTTTTTTAAAAGAGGGGACGGGAGATATGTACTTAAATGTAAGTTGATTTGAAGAAATATCAGTCACAAACTATGTTTCTATCGGGTTCAGAAATTAACCACATAGTCAATTATCAAACACAATATTAAATGTACATACCCATATTTTGCACCATGTCAGCAGGTTGAGATGCACCAGCAAAGTCCATTCTGATAGAGTCGATATCCACAAAATTCGAATAAAAATGAAGAGCACAGTTGGTAAGAACGCTTAATGATAATGTAATTTCATTTAATTTTGGACCTTATATACTTTAATGTCTATAAGCAACTTACGTGACATCCAGCTTTTCGGATATTTTCATTGGTCGGTCGATGGTGACGTCAAAAAGAACGACCAATGAAGTCGTCGATACACCCCCACGAGTGACCTGTTCCTTGCTGGACACTGGTCAGTTGGATCAAAGGGGGAGTAACCCGAGTCTTGTGACAGGGGCAGGTAAGAATCACAACAGCTTTTTGATTGGCTCTTGCTGTCTGCGTTACACGAAATGGACCAATAAGAGACAAAGTCATCCTGGACAAATTGACTTTCGAAAAATTACGATTTATCCACGATAAAGTCCAAAGTTCAAATGGCAACAAGAAACCAGTGTTCAATAGTCAACCAACCCCCCCCCCTTTCCCCCAGACGGACGTTGTATACTTTTTATTTTTACTTTTATTATGTTTGATCAATAATCAATATTCTGACCATTATTACTCTGTGTATTTTCATTTTTTATTACTACTTGGACATCCGATCATCTTTTCTTTCTTCAAAAATGTTCTGCATAGTATGAACTATATTACATAAGGGGTTGTCTAACCGACAAATTTTAAAAATTGCTCTACTTATTCCCAATTAACATTAGATGTTAATGTTATATCATAATTAAATTTTAGTTTGATAAATCCAATATAATCTGGAAAGACTAGAATACATCTTTAGAAATGAGTTTTATTTAAATTCATTGCTAATTTTCATTGCAAAAAGCAACTTTGAAATTAAAAAATTAAGATCTAAAATAACTCCGACAATTTTCATCAATACCAAAGATGTTTGCCTACCAGCAGAATTGTAATATATGCATGAGATATATCAAGTTATTTATCAAATTCCTTACAAGCATACACCCCTGCTCGTACACCTAAGTCTTCTCAAGACACGACATCTCTCAGACCAACGAACGATCTTTTTCTTTTATCGGTCCATTCGTTTCTATTTTAAAAAAATGGATTCTTTTATAAAACAGCTTAAAACACATCTTTTCTGTAAAGCCTTCAACAATGTACTTTAAACTGTATACTCTTTGTTGTTACACTATTATATTATGTACAAATCAATCTTTATTCATATTTCTCCCTTACTTTGAGAATGTGATTCGTTTGAAATATATATAATGTTGCATGTTATTTTTTAAATTTACCCTCATTTGCAATTTGTAAAAGGATCCAGCACTCCTGTGGAAATGCGCTCGAAAAAGGTCATCCATTATTATTATCATTATATCTTATTAAAGTTGTCTATCTATCTATCTATCTATCTATCTATCTATCTATCTATCTATCTATCTATCTATCTATCTATCTATCTAT
>JAUEKZ010021156.1:0-18442 GCA_031471865.1 Melibe leonina | reverse complement strand
AGTGAGTGAGAGCAATGCCATGTAACTACCTGTTCATGAGACTGTGGCAAGCCAAGCTCTTTTTGTCGCTGGTTGTACATCATCTCTTCAATCTTTGCCTGTGCCTCATCATCAAGATCTGTCATCGGACGGCTGCAGTCAATCTTACGTGTGTTGATTTTGGGCTCATCAGCAAAAACACATTCCCACCACCTCTCCTCTTTTTTCTCCATGTTAATCTGTACATCATAAAGAGGGTTGAAGATTTTATATATTTATAAAAATACTTAAAACCTTCGACTGATCATTTTACAGAAAAAAGATAGGATGCTATCCACCCTATATAGTATCCTTTCACTAATGTGAATAAAAAAATGATAGAGACGAACTTCCTAAAATAAAAAAGGTGAAGAGACCCTCACATGAATAAACTCGCCAGCAGTGATAGTCCACACTGACTCCTCAGCCCGAATGTCCCAGACCAGGTCGCTGTCTACCACCTTCAGCCACAGCCCCTCAGTCCCTTGGTAACTGACCCGCACATGCTTGTTGCCAAGGTCAACACACACTTGCTTGCCTTTGACTATATGCTTGGGAATCTGAAATACAAAAAAAAAAAGCAAGTCCATTAATGATACAATATAATCCGTTTATATCGATATGCCTTCAGAGGTGGATTTGATGTCAATATATAAACATGTTGTTTAGACTAACAAAAATATAAAACCAAAGAGGAAAAAAAAAATTTGATATATGAACAATTGTTTAGAAAACACATTGAAGGAAAAGTTTTGTAATTGGAAAATATGTTGACATGTTGAACTGTTGATAAGTCAGCTATCAAAAGAGTTGAATATACTGTATGTAATATCAATATGCACAATGCAAAATTTGTTTCAGAGTTTTTAAGCTTAAAGTGCAGTTTCAACTCAACCACTGACAAGAAAATTTACCTTAAAATGAAATCAAGAAAATATTCTTTAAAACAAGCTGAACAATATGAACACTCACTTGTTTAATCAAGCTGGATGTGAGTGAGCTTGTTTTCCTAGCTATCTCAAACAATAGAATGAATTTTTTTTTAATTTCCATCTACACATGAATAAATCATACAGGATTGCGACAGCAAGTGAATACCAGACAATCTCACACTGTTTACCTTAACTCTGACATCAACCTCTGTGATATTCTGAGACCAGAGGTAGTTGTCCCTCTCTGCACCGTTGTAAGTCAGGGGATTTGACTGGAGAAGTCTCCTCTGCCTGCATGCCCACCAACACACATAAAAAGACAATATAGATATAAACAAAAATACAACTTAGATATCAAAAAGAAAATAAATCACGTTTTAGTTATACACTTAAGATGCTAGCCTCGCATTATGTCGTATCTTCCTGTTTGCATTCTGAATTATAGCCTCGCAGAAATGTGAGCAAAGTATTAAACTCATTTGGAAAGGTGAATTTCGCAGTGGTTTCCCTTGGTTAAGAAAGCTATATATCTTACTCAACAAACTTTACTAAATTGGAATCAAAACCAGTGGAATTTTGCTATTTTTATCTTTATTTTTATGTTGAGACACCCATTTTTTGGCGCTAAAATGGCTTTCGCTGATAAGACTGATCTCTTTCAATTTAATTATCATAAGGATGTTGTGTTGTATTTATCTTTTCTAATAGTTTGCATGGGTGTGTAGCAAGAGTCTAAACATGACATCCATAGCAGTGTTTGCAATAACTGTTGAACTATGCCTATTTTAGGTAGGTCTATACATATTTTAGCTCATTAAAGATTTTCTGGTGTATCTAATGTATTTTTGACAGTTTGAGTACATAGCTGGATAAAATTTACAGCCATCCTGAGAGTTTCATTCTGGTAGCTTAAGTGCTAGTTGAGTTACGATAATTTTTCTGCCACAGGTGGTTCAAATTTCTATCTCCCAAAATTATCAGCATTGGGAATGACATTGACATAGTGCCCAAAATGGCTTAGCATGTTAAGGGCTAAAATAATTACATAACAGAATATATAAGTATAAGCATATATCTAAATCTGAGCAACTAATTAGTGACAGATCTGAGCAACAGGTTTCACAATAATGTGTCAGTAGAAGCTTCATGCAGCTAAATAATAATGACTTAAACATCAATTGTAATCTTAAGTTTGTGGCTCTATTCAGCTTTTAGTATTAAGAACAAAGATGAAAGAGGAGGAGTGGTGTTGATTACATAAAACAAGACAACCTTCACACTTCCATTGTCTTGAGCAAATAATAGGTGTCTCTCATTATGCATGTGATTAAGTGGAAGAGCTACCAACCCCTCCTCCACTGTTGTTATCCAGTAAAGTATGCTAGCAGAGGCTGTGTGAGCATAACACATCCTTCTTGAAAAGTTGTTTAGTTTTAGAGTCAGTGTGTAGACCTTTGTGTGATATATAATGTGTACAGAGTTGTTCAGTAAAAGAGATGGGACTGAGAAAAGGATGAGGAATGCATGAAAGTAGAAGACTACGTAAAAACCGTACAAAGAAATTAAAGGAACCAGGTTGGGAAATTGGATTTGAAATGAGGAATCTGTGCAGATGAGTATTAAATGGATGTATTCCAAATACAGGAAGTGTGTTGTCAGTACCCGAGTGATAAGAAAGCTTAGCCATTCAGGCATGAGGACCACTCACCCAGCTTGTTCTGGATCTTCATTATCCTCACTAGGGTTATTGTCTTGGCAGTTTTCTTTGTCATTCTGGCAGTCTTTTCCTTGAGATAGTGAATCTATTTCCATTTTAGCCACTTCGTCCTCCACTGATTCCTTTCTTTCCTCTTTTCCTCTCTCATCCTCTGTTCTGTTTTGCTGGACTGACCAAAAGAGTATGAAATGGGCATGCATCAATATCAACACATCATATGCCAAAATCACAAACTATATGAGAAGCAGAAAAGAGAAAATGATTATGTTTTATTCACTAATCTTCAAAAGTTGTCCTGGAGTATACTATGTGATTGCTATCTTTTTTTCTTGTTGTAATTGAACTTAACATGATGAATATCAGTCCTCCAATGTGATAGTTTTCCAACTGCAGTCAAACGCTCATTCCTTGTCCTCTTATAATATCTCATTTTCATTTTCTCATCCTAAATACAATATCCCAACATATACTTATATTTTCTTTTCTAAATTTCACTAATACTTTGTCCAAATTTTCCTGTCCTAGTGAGAATGAGGAAAATGTGTTACACTGCAGTACTATTAGTCAGGAGGTTTAGCTAAAGGAAAATATTTAATTCCAGCGCAAACAGATCATAGCAACATACCAGCACTAATAGCTTCAGTAGGTTCAGGTAGGCTTCCTTCTGATATAGCAGTGCTCGCCTCTACATCTGAGGAATCAGTCAGCTCGCAAGAATTTGTCTCCTTTTTGGTGTCCTCATTTACCATGTCTGTTTTCATCTCTCTTCCCTTTTTCATTTCTACAATTCTAGCAGCATCTTTCTGGGCAAGCATTTCATATTTGGAAAAAATCTGTCGAAAATAAACAAATAATTCAATAATTCATCAATTTTCAGTTTTCAAAGAAACAAAAAAAGGTAGACGTGGGGGGGGGGTCTAAATTAAATTAAGTCATTAAGTAGAAATGCGGGTGAGGGTCTGGCTGGCATGAATCATGAGGTAGAGCAACGAGGGATCAAGCTGATGTAAGTAATTTGGCAGAACTGCAGAAGGTAGGTCTATCAAATATAAGCCCAAAGTAGACCCCTGCAGTACAACCGAATCCTGAAATAAGGTAGGCCCATACTCCTCTTATAGGTTGATACCAAGCATACCAATAGGTAACACAGACCAACAAAAAATCCTGCATCGGCTATACCGCCAATGGTCAAAGGCAAAGATCGAGATTCAGAGGTTAAACCGGTGGGGGTCTACTAAATGACTTTGAAGTAAAAGATCTTAAGATGAAAATGCTATTGAAAACAATAGATCAAATTTAAAAACAAACACCAATCACAAAGGTAAGATAGACTGTTTTGTAATGGTCAACTTTGAAGAGCAAATTTTTTAATCATGTCATTAACTGTCAATGGCAGTTATTCCATACAAACAATTTAAAATTGAACCAAACTTAGTTTAATTAATGAAAACAACATTCCATTCTACAAGGCAAATTTTCTATAGAATACATGCCAAATGAAAAACTGCTGAAAACTTACATTGACAAGTAGTTTCTTGGCGACACCAGGCGGGAAACCCAGCTTCTCATTCTCTGTTTTCATGATGTGAAAAAAATCTGTCCTGGAGAAAGAAAATAAAAACTTCTTACAAATAACCACCATTGAAGAGGGAAAGGGTAAAGTAGGAATTTATTTTTTTTCATTTCACCACCTTGTGTTTAGAGAGGTCATTCTTTATTTAATTGTGGCATCATTCTGCACCTGAGGGTAGATGCTATCAAGAGGACACTACACACATTATTATTCTTTATACTCAAAACTTTGTTATACGCCACCAATGTGGGGAAAACATAAAGTTGACGGTGCAACCAGGGCGTCAGGTGATGGTAAGGAATGTGAAAGAATTCAGTGTCTATAGGGCCACCAAAAGGGCAATGAATCACAATAACCCACTTGTGAAGGGATCATTTCTATCTATCAACAACCCATTATGCTCAGTGGTGTCTAGGGCAGCAACAAAAGCCCTCCATTCTGTCCTGTCTTTGGCCAGCCTCCCAAGGGAACCCCATGTCTCTCCACAATCCTCCTCGATATCAATCTTGGCCTTCCCTGCCTTATCTTTCCTTCGGGGATCCAGTGAAGTGCTATTCGAGCTATTCAGTCTTCCTTTCTTTTTAATATATGATCAATTTATCTCCATCTCATCTTTGCAATTATAATGCTACTCATATCCTCTATGAAGGTTTAATAGTGTAGTGTGTAAATTCAATTTGTTTGCATTTTATCTGGTTTCATCTGATTCCGCTTTTAGAAAGGTAGGGTCAAACTTTTATGCTGGCGGTATAACAAGAAGTATTAAACTATGCAAGCTAAATCTATTACATACCTTCTGTAAAGAAATCCCAGTATGGCATCAAGAAACGGTGCAACTTTTCCTTCATTTTGTAAAATGCCAAGGAGTGCAGAATCATACTTCTCCATGGGAAAAATGCTCGTGTCTAAGACCCGTCTAGCTAGTCGAAGTCTAGTTGTTCCAGATAGTGGATTCGAATTTGTGATTTTTAATGGAAATAGAAAATACTTTCAAAGGCAACGCTGAAATTGTGTCCCTTTACAATCTTTTGATACCAATTTAAAATTCATTGAAAATGTTTCGTTTACTAAAGAATGGTAAACAGTGGCTTCCTGTTTTCACTGAATTTTTCTGATTTTTTCTACTTTTCGTATGAAGAAGATTTCTAAAACTAAAACAAAATAGAAGTGTCGTCTTAACATTTTCTGGTAATGATAATTATAGTAGTAGCTACCATAAGTGAGAAAGCCGACGTGAGTTTGATAAAACTATCAACCTTCTTAATTTGTGACCCACTTTCTTGACAAAAAGAGCCTTCAACTGGTGTAACCCTATTTAACCATTTCGCCGCTGAGTCTGATTCTAACAAAACAGAATACAAACAAAATCTTCAAAATTGATAGACTTAGGGCAGATTAATCAGATTTCAGTGAACTCATATAATATGCCCCCCAAAATCTTTTTTTTTTTTTAAACCAGACAATTCTTGAAGATTGTGATCTACTCTAGATAGATGGCCAGTAGTTTCAGAAATGTGTGTGACCCTGCCGCCAAAGAGTGTCCTTTCAGGGCTGAGCTGAAACACTTTTCATAGAGGGGGCAGGGGAAGGGTTTTGGGGAGGGGCATCTCTGAAGAAAACAGTGTACTGTTGCTCCCCATAGGAGGACGCAAGTTGGTTGAATCTATACCTATAACCTTGGGGGTACGTGTATCTTGCTGACAACTATTTATTGGACGGATAAATACAGCACCTATCTAGCTAGACAGTCCATGATTACTACTTTTAGAAGCGTAACCTGTCAACTACTACTACCTACTACTATTACTACTATCATACTACAAATACTACTACCATGGATGATCGATGTTTTGCAAAGTTTAAGTCTGCAATTTTTTTTAAAGTTCTTTGTTTATTTAGAGTTTAGAGAGTGAATTTTATGACGCTTTCACTTTCAACTGTTATGGTCATATCAGCGCCCATGGGTTAATAAGATGATAGGAGTTAAAAGAACAGGTCAGACTTAGACTCTACAGTAATTGACGTTTCATAGAGAGATGATTTAAAAGAAGCAAAAATAAAATAAAATTTCTCAAAAAGGTTGACAAAGAGATTATTTACATTTGGTTTTTAATTACCTCTCACAAACACCAAAGTAAGGACACACAAACAGATGATGGCTACCACCAAAATAATTCATTCTGGTCCAGGGGGGGGGGGGGGCAGGATATTCCCCAACTCCCTTTGTTTGTTTATTGAGAGTTTTTGGGCGCTTGCAACTGCTATGATATAAATGCCCAGTGGTGATAGGCTAATTAAAATAATAGCCAGTCTTTTACCCTGCCAGGGACGTTTTACAACCAAAAAAAAAGATTTACGAAAGGAAATAATAATATCACCTCTCAAAAGATGACAAGGAGATGATTTACAGGGGGAAAATCACCTCTCAAAAACATGATGGATACAGCCCACACAATTCATTATTATGGTCTAGGGAGACCCTGGATGTGCTACCACCCGCTGTGTAAAAAAAGGAACTCAGTCCTTCTACATAGCATGTGGTGACCCTGTAAATAGGTACCACAGTGTAAAATATGTGGGTTGACCATTAGTTGGTTCGTACAACTACAACAGACAGGACCAAGACTGGGCTAACAGATAAAAACCAGCTGTGTGTATGCTTATTAAGGGAGCACTGGAGAGCGTGCTGGAAAAACTAAGATAAAATATAAAGCAAAAAGAGAAGAAACAGATATAGTGCCCACCAGAGGCACCCGCCACCCACCCGCCCAAACCCTCCTTTGTGTACAGAAGTACTCAGTCCTTCTAGATAGCAAGTGACCCTGTGGTACCACAATGCAAAACATGGGGGATGACTGCATATCAGTTCTGACAACAGACAGGATAAAGACTTAGCTAATAGTAATAGATAGATACAAATCAATAGCGTGTGTAATAACTTGAGAGAGTGCTGGAAAAAGTAAGATGACAAAATGTGACACTGACACCAAAAGAGAAGAAACAAAAGTACTGTAGCGCCCACCAGACGCCGCCAATAAAGATGACAAAGAGACGATGAAAGAAAATATGATCTCTAACAATAACAAAGGAGAGATGAACAAACAAAAATGAGAGCCACCACTAATATCAATAATCATGCATTGTGGTCCATGAAGGCCCAAGATTTCCTCTGTGCACCAAAATACTCAGTCCTTCTAATGTACAACAAGTGACCCTAAAGTTAGGTAACACTAAGGTAAAAATTGTGGGAATGATGGTAGCATAACAAGCATGAAGCTGCTATTGGAATATAAAACAGCATTGAGTAAGTGTTTGTTGAGGAGAGCATTAGGTCTTAACTTAGTAATAATAATAAGCAAAACTTTCAATTTTGGGACTAATGATAAAAAAAAAAAAGACAGAGAATTTTTACAACTTGGCTAGTGTGAATACACTAGACCAGATAGTTTTTATTGCATCAAATCTGAATAATCTTTATGAAAAAACATGAGACTAATATTTACACGTACCTAGAGTTTAATAAAAATCACACATAGGGGCAAAAGTCCTATAAATTTGTACAAAAGTCTGGAGCATGCCATATATGTATATCTAAAAATATTTGGTGTTAATTGATGTTGTATCCTGTTTCCAATTGCATGGCCATTTATAACAAAGTGACGTCCCTTGAAAAAAAAATAGACATGAAAATGCAACCCATCACAAATTGAATGTCCTTTCATTTAGTTTTAGTAGTGTAGGCATTGGCAATCAAGTGATCAATTATAAAATTGATGTCATTTAAATTGAGTAAAAACTACAAAAGAAGTTGGCTCCCATTGTATCCAATAGAGTGTACTATCACCATCATTTAAGTATTGCAGTTTTAAAAATATATTATGTACCAAGACAATGCCTACAATCAAGAATAAATATAAACTACCAGCTCCTAGACAGCTGTCTTTGTTTAAGTTTAACCTGGCAAATGATAGTAAGGTGAGGAGCAAGCACTAGGTATCAGAAGAAATTAATCAGATTTGGAATAATATACAGTGCAGATATGACATAAAGTCAAGAAAGCAAAAGGAAGTGGATTGTCAAGTGGATACAATTGCAGTCTTGTGATGGTGGCCAGGCGTTGGGTGTTGTGGCAGGTCCCAGGTTTGATTAACTCTTCCCTGGACACTTTTCAACATACTTTCACATTTTCCTGCATTGCATATCTATTATTCTATAGAATGATAGTCAACAATAACAAAAGTTTTCATCAGCCTGTTCTCATCCTGAAACATGTTGAAGTTTGCCTTTTGCACCATAACATTTTACAAGTTAAGCCCAAGATATATACAATCTGTACATGAAATAACCCTTATTATATTGACCTAGATGATAGTTCATCTCATCTTATAGCTCAACCATTTCACTGCTAAGATTATTGCTAATCAAACTAATAACTAGACATCAAAATATTCCAGATTTTTCTGTTCTGTACTAACTAGTACTATACCAGATGAAGAAGATTTCAGTGAACTGACATGCCAAAAGCCTGAAGTTAAGGCCATGCAATTGGCATTAGGATAAAAATTTGGCTCTGACATCATACTGTGAGTAAGACAAATTAAATATGTAAATGTGCTTTAGTTTTTTTGGGTTGTTTTTTTTTAAGTTTAGGGCACTTTCAATTGATGAGGTCATATTATGACACAGGGTAGGAAAAATAATTGGATAGTTAAAAGAATAGTCAGCAGACCTGGACTTTGCCAGTCGGCCACACTTAACAGGGAAATTATTTTCCTTATTTAAAAGGAAAAAAAAAATTCTCAAGACATGACATGAAATAAGAAACATCATCTCTCGTATCTAAAACTGAGAGAATGATTAACAGATAATGGCCGCTATCAATAATGGTTACCATCCCAGCGAAACCTTTTTATCCAACAAAATTTGGAATCCAAACTCATGGTTCAAATCTTCAAGTGGAAAAAATAGCCAGGCAAAGAATAATAATAAAATAAAGATATCACAAATATCCATCCAAGCCTAGCCTAATGTAGGTACTGTATGTATTAGTATTATGCAACTTATTGCACGTTTCTCCAATGTGAAATACACTCTACTCTACACACAAGATGTTTTTCCCCATCAATGTTTCCAAATTCATGACACACCAGAATAAATAAAGCAGGTACACAATGAAAAATAAAAAGCATTTATTTAATACCTAATTCAAGTTTCAAAAATGCTTTTAAAGAATGATCCTCTATATGGTCCAAGGCTTTACGAGCCATCTCCCCTCCATCCCCGTAATATGCCTTCAACTCCTCCGCATAAGCAATCCAGACGCAGTTTGCACACCCACTCATGCAGCAGGTGACAGGGGGTTCAGGGGGTGGGCCCTTCCCTGGTACCACTGATACAGTCTTCAAAGCTGGCGGGCTCTCAGATTTACCGTTTGTCATTACAGACAGATGAGTGGCAGTTCCAAATTTTTCGCCATTTGATGGCTTTTTCTCGTCACTCTCCTCATTGTCTGAGCTGGGTAAGTTTTCATTTCTAGATTTTCTTGAGGCTGTTGAACAATGCTTCTCTACACCTCTGACATTATTAAAAATCCCAGGTGGAGAGGACAAGCACAGACTACAAAACTTTGGCCTCAACTTTGACCTCCCCAAAATTTGGAATTTTGATAACATTTCGAAGAATCAGTTTCACATGAGATGCAAGTACAATTCAAACATCTCTGACTGGTACTTCATCTTGATCATCCCCAGGAGCATCCAGTACCTACCTGAAAAATGACCAAAAGATTGCAAATGAGTTTTCAAACAATTGTTTTCATTTGTTTTATTATCTATCCAATTATCAATGTCTAGGTCCAACTCAATGGTAAGAAATGGATTAATGGGGTATACGGTATATGAATAAATATGACCATAGCACCTAACAATATCCAAGCACAAAGCTGAGAGTCAAAACTCAGAAACACAACTTAAGGCAAGCAGGTGATCAGTCCACTACTCTAAAAACAAGTTACTGTTCATCAATAAATCTTTCATGACATTAAATTTTAAACACAAGTTACAACAGTTCATCAGTGAGTCTTTCATGACATTACATTACACTTTTCTGTTGCCTCTGCCTTATTGTAAATGTAAATAATCTAAATCACAAGGAGGTTTTCAACATAATTTTTTTTAAACTATAATTATAGAGCTATATAAATTTTTTAAATCAAGATCAATATACAACAATGAAACAGGAGTTATCACATCCAATCAATTAAAGTTATCTTTTTCACACCGAGGTCTGATTTTAACTGGCGCAAAATCTTAAAAGTGTGGGCTCTTATACCAGATAAATCAGATTTTAGTGAACTGAAATTCAGGCTTTTGGCATATGTCAGTTCACTGAAATCGGATTTATCTGGCATATGAACAGGCAGATCTTGAAGGTTTTGGTGTCTTTAGCATTGAAATGGTTAATTATCTGCATAGCATTGGCAATCAAAGTTTTTAAAAAAGCGACAACAATGAATGTCATTAATGCTTCCTCCTTACTGGGAAACAGAATTGCGATGAGAGGTAGGTGAAAACGTGACACTCATCATACAGGGTATCAGTCAGATCATGACATCAGGATTGGGATGAGGGAGCTTAACAGTAAAGGACAGGGGATGGGTATTGTTAGTGTCAGAATCATTGCATTTTACTTAAGCTCGTCTTTCAAGTGAATACACATTAAAAAAAATATTTAAAGACGAAGCATTCAAATATTTTATTGAATAAAGGGGAAATAAAGACGAAGATGCATAGCTTGTTGTTGTGGGGGTTTTTTTTGTGCCAGTGCCAGACATCACTCATTGTTGTTTGTCATCATAATAGTAATAATAGTCTAAAACACACATTCCTAATCATTTTGTATTCCTCTTTCTTACTAATTCCTCACACATGAGACTAGACTAAGTCCCAATATGTATTATTATCCTGTAATATTTTTACGTAACATGCCTCATTGAATGAAAATCTTTTCCAATATGTCTGTCCAAGCAAAGACAAGGAGGACATGTTATACTGTTTGGCTACTTGGGCTGATTACATAACTTCACTCTCTATGGCCTTTCAAGTAGAAGTAGAAGGGTGCCAAACAAGGTATGAATGAAACAGCAAAGAATGACTTGAACCTCTACAAGTTATTCACATTCAAATGCTTTCCAAATTTTCGGGTACCACATTATCTCTCGTAAGAAAAGCATTGTGCACTCAGAAAAGAGACTCAGAAAGGTGCCCTTATTTGTTGAACAAAGAAAAAGAAGAAAGTGTGCAATATCTTGAGATGAATGGCACACAAATGGCACTGAGGGTATATTCATGGATGAATTTTTTGCACATGATCAACTGTCACCTCTCGCATAAGTTTGGTCTTCAATAGTAGGGCCTTCTATGTAGTTATGTAGCAGTTGTCTTTGGAAGTATGTGATTCAACATAACAACGGGCGTTTATGAACGAAGGTCTTTTTTTGGTTAGTTTGCAAAAGGCAAGGTATTACAGTCGATGACGCTTGTGTTGATGTTGATGGGGGAGTGAAAAAAATATCCACACATCCGTCAGATCAACACAACCGTTGGGTCAATTATCTAACCTAAAACTGGGGATGACGTCACAATAGTACAATACAAAGAAAAGAAGAGAGTGTGTCTTGTGTCTACACAACCTTCCCATGTATGCCTGCCTATGTGATTGTGTGTAATTGTTCAAGCTGTGACTGTGTGGTTGTGATTGTCCACGGAACATAGATGAGGAAGGGTGCAGAATAAAATGATGCAAGACACACTTGGTCCGCTACTATGTAAGTGTGGCACGGTTGTACATTTCGCGCTGAGTGAAAAGGTGGTAAACAAATGGAAAGGCAGAGCCAAATGAGACGTATGTAAAAGCGATGGGGATGGGGGGGGGCTTGCGTTCTAGCTACCCAATTATCTCCTCTCGCAAATTCCTGGTTTGTGATTGGAATTGCCATGGGTGGGTCCGCTAAAGGCAGTTTTTTTTTAGGATAAGCAATAGGGGTCATGGGACATTGAATGAGGGTCAATGCTGATTACAAAGAATCGAGTTAAGATTGCTTCGACCTGTTATTGCAGGTGATTGAAAAGATCCACACATCCGTTGTTAGTTTTGTATTATAATGAACAGGTGGGGGATAGGATTTAAGTTTAACACATCCGACACATCAGCACATTGGGCAACATATCCATCACCAGACTGCTGGGATGCTCTTATTAGATTTGTGTGCCTAATTAATAGGAATACAGTATTCCCCTCCCTAGCTCAAGTAGTAGAGCATATATAGACTTTTTTTTTAATTGACCTATAATTCTTATAGAATAGGCAAGTGTGGGTGTCTAGAGCAAGAGTCTAGACATGACATTGTTGATAACGATAGTTGCAATACCAGTTGGTAGTTGCAATACCAGTTGTACTACACCTTGTCTGGGTAAGTTTTGAACTTGGCAAAATTTTGATTACCAATGAATATTTTGATACTTTTTCAGTGTGCCAATATTTTCGCGAATTAAAGAATTTTAGGAGTTGGCGGTCTAACTTTTAAATGTTTTTGATAATTTGAGTGTCTAGCTGGAGAGTTTGATTCGGGCAGCTTTCTTTAACTTAGCTTGAGAGGTTGTGGAGTATCTATCCCCCAAATCTTCAGCAATGGAAATGACATTGTGCCCAAAATGACTTTGCAAGTTAAGGGTTTAATTGACAGGGAAAACTGTAAAAATATAGGATATGTAAATGCTATATTTACACAGCACACTCTATTCGTACATGAAAATAAAAACCAAAAAAAATAAGGACATCCAGGAAAAAAACTAATGCTGGGCGACTTCGAAATCGCTTGTTGTACATATACCTCTAGATCCATTCTAATTCTAGACGTCTACTCGAAACTGGCTAGACCCTAGTAAGTCTCAGCAGGTGAGAAGGGTGAGTGGTATGGTGCTCCAGTGAAACCAAAAACAAAAAAATTTGGAGGGATTAAATATCCAGTTTTATTATAAAATGTCTCAATTGTACAGTGTAATCTAGGGGAAGTATAGAAATTGGAGAATTTGACTGGTCCTAAATACTTGGCTCTCGGGCTCGTCAACATAGCTTCCTCCCTGCTTTCGTTTCTCTTTGGAAATTTCCAATCGACTACAGAAGTTTGTTTACATCCGGTTGAAACATGCTGAAGTCTCTTTCAATTTCCTCTCAGGCAGTAACTGTAACCAGTATTGTTGAGAGGCCACACAAGATTGAATTTAAACTCTCCAAGATCTTACCTCTTAAGAAATCAGATTGTTAAAACATGGGGAAGATAGGAAAACCACAGAAAAAGAAGAAAAACAAAGTCAAGACCTATGGATGGTACAAGTGAGATAACCTTGTTTTCTTATTTCGTACAGTGCTTTTTGTTCCAACTTAATGCTCCCCGATTCAACCGACTCCAAAAAGGACCATTCAATTTAAAAGCTCTTAATTCAGTGCTTTTTTTTGCAGAATGGTTAAGCGTGTTCCAGTGATTGAATTTGATTCTGATTTGATCTGACATCTAACTGCTTTTATCTGACTTGGGTTTAACTGGATACTGTATAACTGTGCAGATTGTGCTTAATTATAATGGCAATATTATGTGAATATTTAGACAAAGGAAAGATCTAAAATTGTTTTTCACAGAATATCTCATTGCCCATGTAAATTTTGCTCACTTTTTCAAGGCAATTTGTCTTCCCATATTCTCTCATACTAGATACTTGAATTGTCTGTCCACAGAAACCATGACACTGTAAACAAAGCCCCAAAAAATTTAGAACAAGAAATTCCCAAAAGTTTACGAGAACTGGGAATGGCCATAAAGGAAACCAAGTCTGGCAAAAGAAATAGAAACAAATTCAAGAATAAACCAGATGGTATGAATATGATTGAAAGTTTATCTTCTTCTTATGTCTTGTTTTAACCACTAACTTCCCATTATCCCCCAGCATCGCCCATAGAGAATTGTCCCGTATCGCCCGCTGTGCTCCAGTACTTGATTAATCTTGCAATTTTCTATATGCATACTGTGATCTACTTCTATGATATTTACGAACGCCCTATCCATGTATACCTTTTACATCATATCATACACCTTACTGATTATCTCTGGTTATTTTACACTTCATACCCACATACAATAACTTGTTTTTGTCACCCAGTACCGGTTCTGTGTAATCTAATCTATTTCCAATTCTTTTTACACTACAACTATCTTTGCCAATTCTATTATGATAGTAAAAAAAAAAACGTTTGCATGTCCAACTTTTATAGACTTGCTTCTTCCTGCTGTATATCTCATTTCATTAAGTTTTTCATTTACCTGACTCCACCGCATTGCTATTTTTATTTCTATTTTGTATAATTAGAGTATTTTTATATGTAATAATATATGACAATGAGATGTGTAACACAAGATAGTTTCCTCTCTTAGGATCAATAAAGTATATCTTATCTTATCTTATATATCATATCCTTTTTCTGAGCATTGAGATACTGAGAAGAAATATTGATAGTTTACTTAGCCAAGTAAATTGTAACAAAAATCTTGTATTTTCAAAATATCGAAGAGAATATCCTATTCAATACTTTTCCATGTGGTAGAGTGCTTGAATGACTTTCAATCTTTCCCTACGCCCGGTACAAATGAATGTAATTGTATAAAATTATCAGTTTCACCCTACAAAAGAGTTCCCAAACACACCAAGCTGTTTTTTTAGCGTTAGGCGCATTATGATGTTAAGAATAACTTCTCCCTGGGCGCAAACGGGCACATTAGGTTGTTATAGTTATAGTTATATGTTCATGTATTAGGAATATAAGATGTCAAAAAAGAGAGTTATCTCCCTTTAGTTAGTAAAAATGAGGGATGTTATCAAGTAATGGGTTTATACAAACTGCAACTTCTCTAGACGTTTTGAATTAATTCAGATTCATATAGTTTTGTGCTATCAAACTTAATTCGTAAGAATTTTCTTTCAGGAGAGATTCCAAAGTCAGGAAGTTCAAATTCAGCTGACAACTAGACCCTATACTATGAAATATCTATGCTTATCACAGTAATTTTTTGTGTTTTGTCCTTGTTCCTCACAGGTCCAAAGGCAAAAGACTCCCAACCTCTGCTCTCTAAAAAGATGAAGAAAGACTTAAAGCTAAACATGGCTCCTTCATCAGCTGATGATAAAAAGTGGATGGGCAAGGAGAAGAAGAAATTGATTCAAGATGTGACAAGTTCCTTTTATCAAAATCTAAAACCTACCAGGCCACTTGTCGAAAATTTTGAATTCAAGCAAAAAAAAACTGAGACTGATGCCGAATTTTTAAAAAGAGTGGACAATGAAACCAACTTCGTCCTCAACCAGACAAAATTTGCTGACCAATTTGATGTAAATTAATGAAAATTTACTCTATTTCTAGTCTCTAATTCCTTTCTTAGACATGTCTGCTTAAGATGAGATAGATAAGATAAGAAAAACTTAATTAATCCAAAGATTGGAAATTACGTAGATAAACAATTCATCCTTCAGCACATAGCAATCACACACATTTTAAAAAGTGATAATTTATTTACATAAGAGTTATGGATAATATTGGTAAATGAAACTAATGCAAGCTTTGGGTCTATGTGCACAAAGGCTTTACAACTACAAGACTACAATCACTACCACTACTACTAATCCTGCTACTACGGCCACTACCTATACTACTACTACTAGTACTACTTTAACTACTGCCACTACTTCTGACTACTACTACTACTACCAGTACTACTGTCACAAATTCTACTGCTACTACCCTTCAAGAAAAAAAATCAGTTCATGCTAATATGATTTTAAGTTAATTGATACTATCATCCCTCTGTATGCCCTTTAGCACCTAAAATTTTTGCAATCAAAATTCACAAAAATGCTTCAGCTTCAGGGGGGGGGGGCCCTTGACATCTCTGTTTATTGCATCTTCACAACATACCAATATTATTCAATCTTACTCAGTCAGCAAGTTGTATTGAATAAAGAGAAAAAAATATGAAAAAAAGCTCCTCCTCATTAGTTTCATCTCTTGGGGTAAATTAAATACTGTACTATGTTTAATCTCACAGATGAAAGATGAAGACAAAATCAAGTCCCTCGTGAGAAATAAGCTAGCAGCAAAGAAAAGAGAGGAAAAAAAAGAGTAAGCAAGGGATGATGATAATTATCAGAATTTTTTCCCCCTCACAGATCCCTCAACTGACACCCAATGTCTCAGCCTGATCCCTTTGTTCTTGAAATTCATAGTTTCTTGTCCCAATTTCTTCACCTTGCAACTGCAAGGATGAGAGATATATTGGACAAGATTGAACTTTTAAATTTGACTTAGTAGATATGATGTCGATATGGTATGGAGTTTTTGGTACAGGAGAACATTGTTGAACTAAAATACTTGGGACCTAAGAAATAATTTTGGTTTAAACATAATTAGATTTATCTATTTCTTGGAGAAAATAACAATAGAATGTTCAGACCTTCAAATTTTAAAAAAATCATCTATCTCTCTTCACTGCAATTTATTACATTTACACAAAGTAAGCCATAGATAAGATAAGATAACTTTATTGATCCCTCAACGGGGAAATTATTTTACAACGTTACATACAGACATAGGGATGCGCCATCAGACAGGAAACAATAAAATGAATAGGCAAAAATAAATCATACACATAAATGATTAGATAAAAAAAAATATATATATATAGCATAATGAATAACAAATAAAACTAATAGACCAGGGGGGGACTCTATGTGTGCAAATGGAGTGGAGAAAGGTAACAACATTTCTGGTTGACCATTCTTTTTACATTATATAAAACTTCACATCACGTTACAGTGATCTAAAAAAAAAAAATTCAGCTATGTTCAGATGAAATTCACTTCAGTCTTCTGTTAACAATATAACAAAGATAAAGAATGGGAAATATGAGACATATTTTTAGTTAGACATGTTTAGTTAATGTGTGTTCCACTGTATTGATGAGAGACATTTCAGTTTCAGCTAGGATACTAATGCCAATATATTGTCGCTTCAATGTGCAATACCCTGATAAGCATAAGTGACAGTTGTTTTAATTGTCACTATTGGGCTATGGCACCGAGTTATGATGTGGTTTTTGGGGGTTTTTTTAAACCTGTGTCGATGGTTTTACTATCATCATATCAGTCCTTACAAACAATTAGATTTCAGTTGTCATGTTTTTATGGTCTTCAGGAAATTGCAAGAATTGGAAGGGCCAACACCAGATGTTCAAAAGGAACAGAATGTTAAAGAAATCGACTTTGATTCCTTTCAAGGTAATATAAGATGTACCTACTACTAGTACTAGTCGCAATCTGCAGTGATCTTATGTGAAATGTTAATCTCTAACCATAGCTGTTTTGTACAATATTTTGCCCATTATGCACCACTTTAGTTTTTTTAGCCATTGGTTTTCTGTTTTCATTTAAAGTGCTCTTGGTTTGCCTCAATCTATCAAAGATGTGTACTCACTTTACCATCTTACTTACTATCTTTTGTTGTTGTTTTTGCTTTCAGACAAGGTTGCCTTTGGAGAGGTGGCTCACGCTCCACCCACGCTCTCTGTGCTACCCAAGAAGGCAGTAGCATCTCAAGGCCTTGACCGGGTAAGGAATTGATTGGTCTCAGTTCATGTTCTTTTAGTAGTAATAGTATTGTATGGCATTTTGAATTAAAATCTGAAAGCTCTTCAAGATAATTTTTGTATTTATCGTTGAATGCATGTACGCTTGCATAGCCTCCGTTCAGGTTTGTCATCTTACAGTTTAGAACAAGGTGATCCGTATCTTGTGGATAATCTCTCTCTCTCTCTCTCTCTCTTCTGCGAGGGACCAACACGTTGATACCTAGTAGGAGCTCTACAACTTTAATAGTGCTGTCAACCTAGATTCAATTATACTGGAACAACTGCAGACAAGAGACCAAACTAAAATTGGTCTCACCCGGCGCCCAGACAAGGCTGCCTTCTCCTGGTGTCAAACCTCTTAATTATGAACGTGAAAGGTTCTTTCATGATTCATGAGTCATCAGACAGTCTTTTTGTATCTGTCTGTCTCTGCACCATCCAGTAGTGTTTGTTTTTCTAATTCATGCCTAATT